>CM042336.1:7728415-7823415 GCA_023566125.1 Zingel zingel | reverse complement strand
TAAAATGTTTGCAATTTAAATTGAAATGAAATTGAAATTGAAGACAAAGAGGTCTTCTTTAAAACCATATATTTGTTGGCCCTAAAACTTGTGCCTGCCTTTAAATTCAAGAATAGGTCTTTCTATAGGGGCCTGTGCTCAGGTAGTCAAGCATGTTGCATCATGCGCCTCAATTAACCAAACATAAATACATATATATCAAAGCAGAGACTGAGCTTTCATGCAGAAGAAATCCATATCCTCTAAATAGAAAGGAGCATGTCTCCCTCCTATTGAATATACAGTAAATGAATAACTGAGGGCAGACACTAACAGACACAGGGAAGTGTGACATTGAATTACAACCATGAACTGTGAACATGTACAGTATCTAAGTCGAATTTGAAAATGTATCTTGGATAATTCTGCTCTTAACGTTAAAGAGGAAGTCAAACAATTTTACACATTAAAGTCTGTTTACAGGTCAGGGTAGTGCTAATCCTAATGTTTTGTAAAAAACTCAATCTAAAACCTTAACGCTGAGCAATATCTGTTGATTATGTTTAGAGACAATTGTGAAATGTGAAAGTAACAGGACTGTGACTCTCGTGTCCAGGCTCTGGCACTGAGGCATGCTGGGATGTGTACAGTAACAGTCAGTTGCAGCGAGGGTTGACATGAGGTAACTGTCAGACAGCTCCATCTGCATGTATAAAATGCGCTCCTTTGTCGCAGCCACTTATTCCTCCCGTCCATCAACGTCTAAATGTGACGGAACCGAGCTATGGATCAAT
Organism: Zingel zingel; assembly: GCA_023566125.1. Lineage (NCBI taxonomy): Eukaryota > Metazoa > Chordata > Actinopteri > Perciformes > Percidae > Zingel > Zingel zingel. Next base: position 7,822,642 of record CM042336.1, on the reverse strand, counting down.
GCCTCGTGGACGAAGGAAGAGGGGGGGGAGTGGAAGAGATGGGGAAGGACAGTGAGAGCGACTGGAAAAGAACCGAGTGCTGGGATGAACACAGATAGCCGCTCATGTCTTTCACACCGTAGGATGAGTCATCTGGCTCAGCACTGCGCTGTGAATGAAACGGAATGGGGAGGGGGGACGCCTGCAGCAAGGGGGCTGTAGAGTGTGTGAGAGAGGGTGAAAAAGCATTACACACTCACTGAGGGACAACAAAAAAACCCAACAACAACCACATGATGTCCCCCACAGATTCTGTCAATGAAAGTGGGAGGAGGGAAGCGTGCCAGTCCCGGACAGGAGGGAGGGAACAGAGTGTATGAAGAGTTATTGTAGTGGATTAATGTGACGAGACAGTCCTGCATAGCACTGATGTCATAGTGCCTTTGCTGAAACCTCCTCCTGTATCTTTCAGCACACAACTTCACCCAAGGGCGTAGGTTTCGTTTTTAACATTGATTGAGGGGTGTCCCTCAGGACATTTTGATTGTCAAACACTTCATTTCCTGCATTCTGATGCATTTCTATGCACTAATCTGTGCCTTTTTTGCATCAAAAACACTTCTGATGGCTGATCAGAAGTGTTTTCAGTTAGTCTTGGCTTTCCACCTATAATAAAGTGCTGCAGCTCACATCCCAAACAGGTGTCTATAGGCGAGGGGGACACAGAAATTCGCGAAATCTCAGATTATCATTTATGTCTAACAGTAGCCCTAAGACTCTGTCATAGTTGACAGTTGATTAACCTTTTGGTTAATTTTATTCTCTCGCTTATTTGCGGCTTTTGTACTCCAGTCCTCGCTTATATGTCAAAGTGGAGCTTCAACGTTGCTTCTTCTTCTTCTTCTTCCAGTTTTATGGCAAATTGCCATCATTGCTTTTAAGGTTGTTTACTTCCACATACTACATGATTGTTGTTGTGTCTCTGAGTCACATTTAGGATGTATTTTTTCATTAGGACAATGCGCATGAATCAACATTTCTGTAAATGCGCCAGTGTTAGCCAGACGGCTAATTTTCAACTGTAGTCCTAGTTACCTAGCATGCATATCTCCACACTCCACACAGAAAGGCCCTCCCCGGACCAGGGATCGATCCCTGCAGTGCCAGATTGCTTTGAGGCAGAAGTGCTAACCACTGAGACACGGTACCACATTCTAGCGGTCCATCAAAATAAAAGTCTTTAGCTGCTTTCATTTCATTCACTTTAATTGTGAACAAGTGTTCTAAATATTGAAGGGGGACGGTGTCCCCTGCAACCCCCCCGAAACCTACGCCTATGCTCTCACCACTCTCCTCTGTGTCATTTCCAGATGCAGCAGGCAGCTGTTTTTTGTTAAGAGAAACATCTCTGATGAACTAGTCTCGTATTGCCAGACCCTCCTCCACAGAGCCGTGGAGGAGGGTCTGGCTAGTCCACACAGCATTCCGGGATGGGAGAAACACATGCTCTGGTTTATTGGCATTTCTTTAAACCAATCACAACCGTCATGCAAAATAGCCTCAGGAAGGAACTTGTTTTGGTGGAACGTGTGTACGTTCAAAGGTTGTTCTAGTCGTGCAACAGAAAACTCAGATTGGACAGATAGTCTAGCTAGCTGTCTGGATTTACCCTGCAGAGATCTGAGGAGCAGTTAACCATAGTCCTCAGAAATCCACCGGAGTTTAGAACGCCAACACAACGAAAGCGGAAGGTAACGGACATCCGGCTGAATAAAGTGACATCCGGCGGCAACGGAGCAATCCCGGAAGTGGAACATCGTGGATATAGACTACCTGTAGACCCACAGAACTACAGAGCTGGAGATACAATACAATTTGTCCAGTCAGTGTTTTCTTGTATTGTTGTGTGGAATTAAATATGCCATAGTAGACAGTAGTCGGTTTAATAACCTGGAGGGATGATGCATCTTGTGTATAAGAATTGTTGTTCGTTGCTTGCACCTAACTTCTGAGATCTGGGAACAATCTGGGTAAGATTGCTGGCCGATGGACAGATCGATGGAGATCACTAAACTCAGAAAATAAATCATAACTCAGAGATTGATTTACATTGATTACAAAATATTCACATTGGCTGCAGTTCAACTAGCCAAAGTCTAATGTGACAAAAATCATGGGTGACGACTATCCTTTATGTCCATTTTTTAAAATTGAGAATTAAATACAAAACCCCTTATGCTTTTAAGCATTCACAAATACTGATTAGGCTTATGAATCTGATGGGACGTAATAAAATAACGACATTTTGTGACACTTTGTGGAACAAGCTATGACCACAACGATGACATTATAAAGTTGTTGCTGCGAATGCTTTAGCAAACAATTGTCATTTGGCACATCCAGCAGACACATAGGAGCATAAGCTTTCATTTGGGGTTATGTTTTTGGCCATCTAATGAATGTATGTCTAATATTCACTTTCCTTTTAGCTCTGATTTTGGTCTCCATGAACGAGCTGCTTAATGCTTTAAGTCAGGTGAGTTTGTTGCATAGTCATGCATTGCTTAGTCATTTAATCCAAAAAATATCAATAAGTGCAGTTTTAAAATAAACGTATATAATAATATCTTATATCTAATATTTGTATACAATAACCGCAACAAAAAAACAAAACTGAATGCAACTTTGCAGTCATTGTAGAGGTTGGATTCACCAATCACGTAGCTAATTCAAATTGCTTTGTTTAGTTCAGGGGAAAGATTTGGAGTCACTAACTTTGTATTTCACTTATCTTTCTTAAGCTAAGTCACCATTCAAATGCACTTCGGTGTGCACGTGAATAAGTGAGGGGCTCCACTGCTAACAGCTACTGATTTGGTCACCTCTTGTGCCTCGAAATGTTACACTTATTGGCCTGGTGGAATACTGTAGTTGAAGGTCAAAATACAAACAAAAAGTGTAAAAGCCATACCTGAGGGATGATGCACTGACTGACCAAAGGTGCATGTGTACCATGTAAGGAGGATGTTTACTTTGTGGATGTGCATAAGCTGTGCATGTCCTCGATTGGTTTAATCACACTGGGGTTAATCACACCGTGCTGTCCTGATTGGCGTGAAGCTAATCCCTGCAGGAACACACCCCAACACACACACACACTCTCTCTCTCTCTCTCTCTTTCTCTCTCTCTCATACAGAGCCATTCATCAGTGAGTTATTCTGTTCTGATCCTCAGGCAAGGTGGCACTGCTGATGAAGATTTAGAACCTCAACCCCAGGTGTGTGTGTGTGTGTGTGTGTGTGTGTGTGTGTGTGTGTGTGCGTGTGTGCGTGTATGTCTCCGTCTCCCTTTGCTAGCTGTTAACACTTACTTTACTATCACCCCACACCAGCGTAATAGAGGATCTCACACAGGGAAAGCCAGATGTCACACTCACAACTTATAAAGTTATCTAACATCACACACACAATCGCACACACCAACTGACCTTGGGGATGTTGTCATGCGTGCAGCTGCTCACATTTTACACACACATACAGTACATACTCCTGGTGTGTGTGTGTGTGTGTGTGTGTCAACAGGGTATATGACTAAAAGTGGGAGACTGTTTAAATTAGTGATTAATTTGTTTATCTGCCTGATTCTTTGCACGTCTTTTTGTGTGTTATTGACAATCACCAAATGATGTATTCATCTGTGTGTGCGTGCGTGTGTGCATGCGTGCGTGCGTGCATGCGTGTGCGCGTCTCAAGGGTAGAGCCCGAGATGTAATTAGTGTGATTGGTTAGTTTTAGAGGCTTATAATAAAGGAGGAGGGGGTGCGGTGCATTTGGGTTATCAGTCCTTTACGCTTCTAGGAAGATAAGGAATGTCCACTAGATGTTTTGGGATGTGTGTTTAACTGCCAATGCATTAGGACACACACACACACACACACACACACACACACATGGTTGCCCTCCACATACAAAGTGTCTCCTGTTTTTGCCACTCAGGAGAAGGTCAGAGGAGGCATCTATAGCGTGTTCCTCCAGGTAAGCAGTCAGTCATAGCGGAGCTGCTGATCCACACACATCTGCACAGGTCATATCTGCAGGTCCCCAAAGCCCCGAGGTCTCTGAAGGAACATCAATCATTGCAGAACTTGGACACACGAACCCACACCTCTACTTTCACACTATAGGACTATAATGTGCACATGTGGCCAATCCTTTCATGGGTAAACACTGCGCTCTTTAATCATGTGAGATATTGTTTCAAACGGAAAAAGTCAGTTCATTGTTGATGACTCCAGTTAATTTTAGGGCTAGTTTTGGCGTGTTATGTCATACCATTTGATATAGAGATCAAGGTTGTTTCTGATGTCCTCATCAGTCACACTGATCTCTCCAAACCCTTCTCACCTTGCTGTGGAACGTATTTAAAGCACAAAGACAAACGGGGTGATCTTCCTTTCATTGTGCTTTGCTACTCTCTAAATAATATATCAGAAATGATCTTTTATTAATTGAGTGCTATGTTTACCAACTAAAAAGCACTGCAAAGATCACATCAGCTATGCTCATGCGTAAGTTTAAGGAACAGTCCAACATTTAGGGAAGTTCAAAAATACATCTACCAGCACCTCTAAAGATCATCCCTATAAAAACACATTTTCTCGTTTCCTCTCTCCTCGCATGATTTCCTCATTCTCTGCCATGCTTCCTCGGTGGGACAGACTAAGACGTGAGAAAGGGAAGCAAGTGAAGGAAACGTGCATGCAATTTAAGGACCTGGGGTCTCATTTCTAAAACTGTGCGTAGGATCCTTACTAAAAGTGTACGTACAGCAAAAAAGAAATTTTAAAACCGTGCGTACGCACACCTGTAAGCAATGTTTGTGCGTACGTGGATCAGCCTCTTATCTCGCCCTGTACACGCCCATTTTTAACCATAAATAGTCAATACAAAGCACCTCATGAATGCTGATCAGTATATGAATGACACTGGCAGTTGTTCTTTCGTTACGCCGAATCATGACGACTGGCGGGGAAAAAGCAAAAAACTTCTCAGACTCTCGAGTATTGCTGTAAATTGAATTATAATTTTAGCCTGTTCTCGCACAGTGTAGGTAAACCTGATCTATAGATTACCTATATTAATAATACCTTCCAAAACGGCAGGCATTACGGCACTCGATATACCAGACCAATATGATAAGATTTAACAGAACTATATAGTATATCCAAACAAGCTTTAGTGATAAAGTTAAAGATTATATATAATATTTATTTTTAAAAAAAAACACTTAGCTGTCTGACATTTCCCTCTGGAAACAGCCGGTTGCCCCCAGAGTGGCGAGGACCTGTATTTGGACTGGGATGGCACGGTTCCGGCGCGTTGCCCTCTCTACTGGACCAAATTCAGTACATAGATCCAAGAGCACAGCTTTAGGGAATCTAAATCGGCATATTAGCCAGTCATCATCATGGTTCCTGAAGCCTCTTTTTCTCCTGATTCTTCCATTGGCGTAGTTCTCCTGCAGGGCCAGCAGTGCCATCATGCAGGTCACCGCAGTATTTATGTTTGCAACAATTAGAGTGATTGTTAACACCTTGCCAAAATCACAGCATCAACTAGTAGTACCCCCCACCCCGAGATACAATTTGAAGACGAAAGTCTAATAGGCAAACACACTTTTCTTCATGCAGGTGTTGTCACGAACAGTATTAAAGTTCGGACCGATAACGAGGAGGACATAGAGTGTAACGATTGCGCGAGAGCTTAACAGCTGTATTTCCAGACTTTGACATTTGATGATATATACACAGTATTAAAGACAGATATTTAGTTGGGTTACCTGTTAGATCACCTGAATGCTTAAAACATTAAAGATACACTCTGAGATTTACTCTGAGCTGGAAGAAGATTTAGTGATCCAGCAGCACTATAGGTAAGACATTGTCTAAAAGAAAGACAAAGTTAATAACAGTAACAGAGTTTCATCTCTGTCTTATTGTGCTTTCACACATAAGTGATGAAAAGTAACTGAGGAAATAATGTGTTCCATCTGAAACCCATTTTTCTGGCACAGTGTGATGTAATAAAAACCAAATAGTATCTTTAAATAAAACTATAAGTAAGCCAGGTTACAGGTTACTAACATTTCCAAACAATTTTTTATTTTAATTCTCAGACAAAATCACGAACCAAAAGAATGAAATGCCAAAGACGTACAGTAGGGGCAAAACTTTTCATCGGGCTTCATGAGCTTTAAAACTTCACACAGTAACTAGGAGAGCAAAGCAAACAGACATGATAAGTGCTCTGGCCTAGATTGTATGAGTTTTCTTTGTGCCTTCCAGCACAGTATCAGCAGTATGGTTACTTATGCATGCATAGCCTGGTCAGGGCTGCACGGATGAGTTTGGCTCAGCTTAGCAGAAGCAAAAGCCATCTTCTAGTGATAACAGCAAATACGCTGAATTTATATAATGTAATTTATATTTTAATTTTTTTTTCTTTTCTTAAAATATTAAAAACACCCCCCACACACACACAAACAGTGGGAAGTCTTATGAATCCAAACCTTGTGGCAATGTAAGCCATTCGAACCAGAGAAGTGTTTAGCTGACTAAAATATAGAGCTAAAATGTGTTAAAAATATGAAACTACTGTCCAGTACAGTCAGCTGAATTTGTAGTTGCATGTACTGCATAAGCAAGGGAATGGAATGCTGACTGACAAGTAGTAGGATATTATTTTAAAAGATGCTACCTAAATCAAACCAACTGTATATATGTATATTGAGGTTTTTGGAATTTATGTTGAAAATCATAGCATTTTTTTGGACACAGATGCAGCGATAGCATTTCACTTGTTTTCAAGTGCATTCATGAGGCATGTTGAATGGATTTCTTAAATATTACTGAAAATTGACACCTATGCAAAAACAGTACATAAACAACTATAGAGAGAATTGTTAATGACAAATGAATAGTATTTATTGAATGTATTTAACAATGTTATTGCAGAGGGATTGCTGTGACTTATTGCTTAGTGGAAACATGAAATGTAATTTTCCAGAAACCACCAAAAAAGGCACGCACTCTCTTCTTCTTCTTCTTCTTCTTCTTCTTCTTCATTTTCTTCTTAACATCACAGTCCTGAACCAGGAAGTCCTGTGTTTCATATACCTCCACTTCCTCCTGCTGCAGTACTTCCAGCTCATCATCCAAGGGCACAGCGACATTGGTCTCCAGTGTGACCATCAGCTAGGCTTACCATGGTGAACATCTGCTCAAGAGAGACTTGTGGCGAAGCCTCCCTCTCCTCCCTCTCCTCCCTCTCCTCCACGAGTCCCTTTTCCAGCTCCTCTTAAGGAAAAGACCTTAAGAGAAGCCTCCCTCTTCTCCAGAAGTCCCTCTTCCAGCTGAAGGTGAGCCTGGCTGGATGCACCAAACTGCACGTTGTGGTCACTCTGAGGTGAAATGAGTCCGTCTAAACAGGAGGTTTTGTTTTTTATTTAAAATTAAAGGCTTTGAAAATGTCCAATTAAAGCTATATTTCAACTATTTTTCGGGCTGATCGGGAAAAAACACGAAACCTCCTGTTTAAACAGACTCATTTCACCTTAGACTGATAGTACAGCACCCCCAGACTGTCATTAGGGTAATATCAGACCATTCTGATGTAGGATTTTGAAATTAAAGGCTTTGAAAATGTCCAATTAAAGCTATATTTTAACTATTTTTAAGTTGCTAATTAAAGCCGTATTTTAACTCTTTTTTTAGGCTGCTCTAAAAACAAAACTTTCTGTTTAGACGGACTCATTTCACCTCAGAGTGATAGTACACCACCCCCAGACTGTCATTCGGGTAATATCGGACCATTCTGATGTATGATTTTAAAATTAAAGGCTTCGAAAATGTCCAATTAAAGCTGTATTTCAACTCTTTTCCGGACTGATCGGAAAAAAATGAAACCTCCTGTTTAGCCAGACTCATTTCACCTCAGGTTGATAGTACACCACCCCCAGACGGTCACTTGGGTAATACCGGACCATTCTGATGTGGGATTGTTAAAATTAAAGGCTTTGAAAATGTCCAGTTAAAGCTATATTTTAACTGTTTTTTAGGCTGCTAATTAAAGCCATATTTTATTTTGTTTTTTAGGCTGCTCTAAAAACAAAACTTTCTGTTTAGATGGACTAATTTCACCTCAGAGTGATAGTACACATCTACGTGAATGGTCATGTGATATGCGTTTTGGGTGTGTTAGTGTTAAACCGAGATTAGTTCTGCTACTCTTTTGTGCACAGAGATCGTTTTCTGGCTCAAAACGCAACTTAAAAACCAAAACAAAGTAGTGTAAATGTAGCCATAGTCATTTGATCCATTGAAGATGAAAAAATATTGGTGGCACTGCTTTTAATGTAAGTTTACTCCATAATGCAGACTCAGGTCCAGTTTTTGAACTGCACTTTGGCTTCACAGCACACGGAGACTGACTCCAAACTGTGATAGAAGATCCCAACCTGTGAAGCTCTGGCGCCCAGAGACATTAGCTCTCCTCATGTAAAACAGATGTTCACCATTCCTCAGCCTTCACTACAGCTGCTGCTCTCCACCTGAAGAATACAAACTGGATAGGCTCTCCAGGATAGTTATCATTTAGTAATTGCACGCGAAATCAAGCGAGAAACATTATGCTGAAAGTGGAAAATAATCTGGGTGATTTGACTCCCCCCTCTTTTAGCCCTCCTCTTTCTTCTTTCTCCTCACCAACTGCTTTTTCACCTACCTCTTTCATCGTCCTCCACCTCTTGCTCTCCCACTTCACCTCCTCTCTCCTTCACTTTCACTCCCTCTCTCCCCCAGAGTGACCAGATGGCCGCAATTTCACGACTGTTGATTTATTTACATTTCTGAATGTGTGAATCATGGGAATGTATGAATATTTATGAAGCTGGTTTCTTGCTGTCGGGCATCTGCCTATACAACGTGTGTGTGTGTGTGTGTGTGTGTGTGTGTGTGTGTGTGTGTGTGTGTGTGTGTGTATGTGTGTGTGTGTGTGTGTGTGTGTGTGTGTGTGCGTGTGCATGCATGCGTGCATGCGTGCATGCGTGCGTGTGTGCTGTGCGTGTGTGTGTGTGCGCTTCTGTGCATAATAGCCATAATATTTTGTTGAACCGTTGGCTTCTGTGTTCCTCAGCCATACATTTTATATGTGGATTTTTGTCATAAAGTAGAAGAAGATGAAACAGCTGGTGTGCGTGCGTGCGTGCGTGCGTGCATGCATGCATGCGTGCGTGCATGCGTGTGTGTGTGTGTGTGTGTGGTACTGTACTACAGATCCCTCGGCCTCTGAGCTGGGGTTTCTTCCTTCCTCTCCGTGAAGACATGCGGCTGTACGAGAGTACGGGGGAAAGACCGGATGGGGAAAAAAAGACAATCAATATATTATGAGAGCTAAAACCTCACGGCACACACATTTTATCTGTTCTCTTCCTGAACACTGTTCACACATGGATTCTTTTTTTAAAGAGCTGAAGGATGTTCAAGGAATGAAATACAGTATGTTTGAGACAGTAAGTAGCCTGGTTGAAAGATGAGGGTGTGTTTTGGTCTGATGATAGTTTTATGTCACACTAATGCACTGTTGAGTTTGCTCTTTTCTTTGGATTTGATGACCATACAAAAATAATAAATAACACCAGACCTAGCCTTTAACATTACTTAGTTTTAACCACAGTCTTTTCTTACATTTCCAGGTACTTTTAGTTGCCTAAACTTAAAAAAAAAAAACCTTAACTATCAATCTAAGATCAATTGCCTGGCAGACTCTAAAAAGTTACTGCTCCACGCTAAGAAATAGTCCCTCTTATAAACTCTTGTTTATATATATATATATATATATATATATATATGCGCTTTATTTGAAGTTTTTGTGTTTTCTCCCCACATTTTTGAAGCTTTTTCTGACATTTTTGTCACTTTTTTCAACAATCTTTTATCTTTTTTTTTTTCAAATGCTATGAAATTGAATAAAACACAGAAATTCAATGACAGTAGTGAACTGATCATTAGTTTTACATGTGGAGCGCGTTGTAGGGAGCTGCCCACGTGATTTTTTTTTTTGACAGTTTGGTTGAAAGAAACCGAAATTTCTGATATCGAAACTTTTGGAAAATGGATCAAATTTGACCCGAGGACGACAAGGGGGGTTAATACAAACAAAATGACCTTTCCTCCCTACAGTCTTTTGTTTACTCAACCTTAATCAGCATCAGTTTGGACTGGTTCTAATTGATGTTGTTTCTGTTTCTGTTGTCAGGTGAAATTCACAATATTACAATAAGTTTCTTTTATAACCTACAACAATTACACTTAAATAAGAGTTGACGGTGACTGATTGTTGTCGGGATCGCTCACCAACCTTTATATCTCATATTTTAGCCAATAAGAAACTACCAAAAAGCAATAAACATTGCTGTCGTCATATCAAACTCAATCATACTCTTGTGTTCCCATTAGAGCATGAGCTCAGGGCTGCTGCAAAGAGACTGCACATCAATCAAGTTCCATTCTGTTTCATCAAAGAGAAAAAGAAGATCAAAAATAGAAACTAGAACTTCATCATTATTGCCTCTCACCAAGAAGAAGAAAAAAAAACTGTCGCTAAATGAGGCAAAATTTGGACAGAACATTTGAAGAAATAAAAGGACTTTGCGTAGCTGCTGGTGATTTGTAAAATTGTTGATGACACATGTTTCTTCGTTTTTCTTTAATTACAATGGTTAAAACAGTGTATTATCTTGTGGAGTGCTACTCTCTACACCACCTATATGAGAGGGAACTCAGAGCACAGGGAAAATGTAGTTTTATGTTATTTTAATGTTTTTTTCTATATACAGTGTGTTTGTAGATTTTTAGATGTGTTTCTGCTGAAATATGGGAGTCACTAAATACTACGTAATACTGCATGACTGCAGTGACAGACTATCCTCCACTGAAAAGCGCCCACATAAGTCATTTGTTCAAGCAGGCGCGCATGCCCAGAAATCAAGCTTCGTAATGGTGCCTAAACCTAACCCAAGCTCCGATCGCTTCACAACGTTAACGTGTTCAAAACCATTACCGTTGCGTTCTCAAGCCGAAGATGGATTTGACCTTTTCCTGAAATACAATTTCACTATTCACTATTTCCACTATTCAACGAACAGAAATGTACTTAAAGTGCTCATATTATGCTCATTTTCAGGTTAGAGGTTATATCAGAATAGGTTTACATGGTTTCATTTTCAAAAAACACCATGTATTTGTTGTACTGCACATTACTGCAGCTCCTCTTTTCACCCTGTGTGTTGAGCTCTCTGTTTTAGCTACAGAGTGAGGCATCTCACTTCTGTTCCATCTTTGTTGGCAGTAGCTAGGTAAGGACTACTAGCCAGTCAGAAGCAGAGAATGAGGGCGTGCCATGCTAGCAGCTAGGCGAGCATTATAACGTGTGTTACAAAGTTCATCACTGAAGTAAAGGCTGGACTACAACAGAGCTGTTTGGAGCAGTTTGTGAACAGTGGTTTCTGTTGGAGATGGTAAGTCCCTTTGGGGGGGGACTTTGGGCTTTTTCACTTTGTAAACCTATAACATGCACAAAATGATATATAACACAATAAAGGAAAGGGAAAAAGCCAAAAAGCATAATATGAGCACTTTAAGTGAACTCCTTCCTTTATCGTCACTAAGATGATTAATTCTTTTATTTTATAGACGAGCAGAGACAGCGGAGTTGGATTCATTTGATTGAATTAGCATTGCATTAAATAAAATAAAGTTGTGTCTGAATATTTATCTCTGTTGACTTTTAATAGACTTTGATGAGCGTGATATATTACAGTGACTCAATCTTTTTTTTTTTTTTTTTTTTTATCCCGCTGCTGTTAAACCTCTCAATGAAGGTTAAAGACTGTGTGCATGTGTTTTTATATTGTGTCCGTGTCGGAGCCACAAAGGGAGAGTGCTGACTGTGCAAATGAAGGTGACGTGCATGAAAAACATTAGTGCTATTTATTCCACTGGCCGAGAGAGCACACACATGATTTAAGACTTTGGCCATCCTTCTCTAGCATGCCCACAACACACACACTTACAGTACACATTGTCCACACTCCCTATGGAACACACACAAACACACACACACACACACACACACACAACCTGTTGAATAATAAAAACATGCCTTTCTGTAGAGCCAATCACATGCAGTGGTGGAAGAAGTATTCAGATCTTTTAATTAAGTTAAAGTACTAATACCACACTGTAAAAATACTCTGTTACAAGTAAAAGTCCTGCATTGTAAATGTTACATTTTAGAAAACTGGAAACGATCCAAACAGTTCTGTCAATCAGCTAAGTGTTTAATGGTGGAATCATTTCAGCTGGACTTGTAGGCCTGTATATTGTTGGGTAGTTTAATTTATAATAAAACATTGTATTTTATAAACTACATGTGCTTTCTGGATCTGGAGAAGGCGTATGACCGGGTCCCCCGGGAGATACTGTGGGAGGTGCTGCGGGAGTATGGGGTAAGGGTCCCTTCTCAGGGCCATCCAATCTCTGTATGACCAAAGCGAGAGCTGTGTCCGGTTCTCGGCAGTAAGTCGGACTCGTTTCAGGTGAGAGTTGGCCTCCGCCAGGGCTGCGCTTTGTCACCAATCCTGTTTGTAGTATTTATGGACAGGATATCGAGGCGTAGTCGGGGTGGGGAGGGGTTGCAGTTTGGTGGGCTGGGGATCTCATCGCTGCTCTTTGCAGATGATATGGTCCTGATGGCATCATAAGCCTGTGACCTTCAGCACTCACTGGATCGGATCGCAGCCGAGTGTGAAGCGGCTGGGATGAGGATCAGCACCTCTAAATCTGAGGCCATGGTTCTCAGCAGGAAACCGATGGAGTGCCTTCTCCAGGTAGGGAATGAGTCCTTACCCCAAGTGAAGGAGTTCAAGTACCTTGGGGTCTTACTTGCGAGTGAGGGGACAATGGAGCGGGAGATTGGTCGGAGAATCGGCGCAGCGGGTGCGATATTACATTCAATTTATCGCACCGTTGTGACGAAAAGAGAGCTGAGCCAGAAGGTAAAGCTCTCAATCTAACGGTCAGTTTTCGTTCCTACCCTCACCTACGGTCATAAAGGCTGGGTCACGACCGAAAGAACGAGATCCAGGGTACAAGCGGCCAAAATGGGTTTCCTCAGGAGGGTGGCTGGCGTCTCCCTTAGAGATAGGGTGAGAAGCACAGTCATCCGTGAGGAGCTCGGAGTAGAGCCGTTGCTCCTTCGCGTCAAAAGGAGCCAGTTGAGGTGGTTCAGGCATCTGGTAAGGATGCCCCCTGGGCGCCTCCCTAGGGAGGTGTTCCAGGCACGTCCAGCTGGGAGGAGGCCTCGGGGAAGACCCAGGACTAGGTGGAGGGATTATATCTCCAACCTGGCCTGGGAACGCCTCGGGATCCCCCAGTCGGAGCTGGTTAATGTGGCTCGGGAAAGGGAAGTTTGGGGTCCCCTGCTGGAGCTGCTACCCCCGCGACCCAATACCGGATAAGCGGACGAAGATGGATGGATGGATGTGTTTTGTGTGCAAACATCTTAATTTGTAAAGTAACTAGTAACTAAAGCTGTCAGATTAATGTAGCGGAGTAAAAAATATAATATTTCTCTCTGAAATGTAGCAGAGTAGAAAGTAGAAAGTGGTGTGAAAAGAAAAGACTCAAGTAAAGTACCTCAGATTTGTAGTAGAAATACAGTACTTGACTAAATGTACTGTCACAAGCCGGCTCACAGCCTGTGGCAAAAAATGAGGAGACACCAACAACAAGTATAAAGCAATCAAAAAGATACTTTATTGTAAATCAAACTATTAACTTTAATCAAAGAAAAATGAATGAAGTGTGAGAATGTCATAATGTAAGGTGTATGTAAAGTGCATGGATGAATGAATCTGTGTACATGAAGACTGAATGGAAACTAAGTAAAACTATAAAGGAACAAACCTAACAGGATCATACCTGGAGGAGCAGAGAGATGCCCAGGTGGCTCCAATCACTAACGACCCTCCTCTGCCTGCAGGAGGAATCTCCCCTGCAATGCAGAGGAGGGGCCGTAACAGTACTTAGTTACATTCCACCACTTCATTAAAGCGGACTGACGTTGATGGTGTGACCCCTGTCCAGTTATGGTCTGTCTCTAACAGGCAGCAGATTGACAGGGGTCACAGCCGCATTGCCTCTCCGACCCTTTATTACTCCCATACCCCCCCATCCCCTTGCCATCCCACCAGCCCGGGCGACACACTGTGGATCACCACAGCTGCATAATGTAACAGCCGTATTTAACAGCAGCTGCTTCGTCCTTTTGTTTTCATTATACCACATTAGACCTTTAGAAGGGCTCTTTTTGATCCTGGTACTTGGATTAAAGGGATAGTCCAGATATTTTAAAGTGGTGTTGTATGAGGTACTTATCCATAGTCAGTGCATACTGTACAGTGGATGGCAGTCGGCATGCCTGGTCATTATGAATGTTATTATGGAAATGGGCATTTCCATTTTAGTGTCATCATAAATTAGCTCAATTTAGGACACAACTCAATTTTTCATTTAAAAGTCCAGTTTAAAAATCTTCTGAGAATACAAATCTCCTTTTCCCTTCAATTTACGGCAGTGTTATGCCTAAATAACTTGTGAATAAAGGCAATCAACACATTGGACATTATTTGGTATTTCATTTTGGCATTAATGATGCATTTTTATGCACAAGAATAAAATCTGCAATTGTATTTATAATGTGCCCACAAATGGAAAATGAACTTTCAATTTGATTGAACAATTCCCTTTTAATATTAGCAGCCCTGAACTTCCATAAACAGTAACATGGACTGTGGTATATTTTGGGATTCTTTAAATGGACAAATCTAGTATTTAATCTTCATTATCTTCTTGAATTCTTCTGATTAAAATAAATTAGCGAGGATATGAATTCAAATCCATGCAAGCAACAAGGAAGCAAACAAATAACTCCAACAGACAGGAGATGACAGCTTTGTATCTTGATCCTGAGCTGTCACCAGCCAGCCAATCAGCTGCTCTTTGCAACTTTTTTTCCGAGCTGCTGTTTGGCTCAGGGCATCACCCACTCAGTGCGTGGGCCCACATCACATGCCAGAGCTGATCAGCTGTCAATCAAGCTACATGGGGGATTGTTCCCATGGTTAGTGCTATCAGATGTGTAATCATTGGTGATAATGGATAATCCAATTTAGCAAATCCCTGCTGTTATAAACTAATCTATACAGTGCTTCATACAGTATAGAACATGAATATAGAATGCACATTCGACATCATGCTGTGTGGAAAAACTCTCCCTCTCTTATACACCCTCATGTAGCACAGAGCTAATACCATCAAAGGCCACTCTGCTGTGTTGATCTGTTCCTGTGCCAAGCAGGCTGGAAGGCACTGGAGCACCTCCTATAGGACATGACGGGAGCAGAGAGAGCGAAGGAAACGAGAAAAGAAGAAGAGAAGAAGAGGAAGTTTCACACCAGGAGACAGTGTTGTAGTACTTGAGAGACTCAAGACCACTTTTTGAAGGTCTTGGCCTCGTCTCGGAATCAACCGCATTTTTACTCTGCCTTGTCTCGGTCTCGGATATAGAGGACTCAGGATTTTATTAGACAGGTCAAGACCACAATTGCAGGGATATCGTTAAATTGCCTGTGCATTGCTGTAATTATGTAAAACATCCTGCTTCAACCAACAACTTGACTAATTTCTAATTTGAAATTTGTTACTGTTAATCACTTCTCCCAGACCCTTTAACATGCACTCCCAAGAAAGTGAATGCAGGAGACAGGAGAACTGGTCTGGTCTTGGTCTTGACTCAATCTCACCCTGCCTTGGTATTGGTCTTGACTTGGTCTCACCCTGCCTGGGTCTTGGACTTGACTCGGCCTCGCCCTGCCTTGGTATTGGTCCTGTCTCGGTCTCGCCCTGCCTTGATCTTGGACTTGACTTGGCCTCGCCCTGCCTTGGTCTTGGTCCTGATTCGGTCTGGCCCTGCCTTGGTCTTGGCCTTGACTCGGTCTGGCCCTGCCTTGGTCTTGGTCCTGACTCGGTCTTGCCCTACCTTGGTCTTAGTCTTGACTCGGTCTGGCCCTGCCTTGGTCTTAATCTTGACTCGGTCTGGCCCTGCCTTGGTCTTGGTCCTGACTCGGTCTGGCCCTGCCTTGGTCTTAGTCTTGACTCGGTCTGGCCCTGCCTTGGTCTTAATCTTGACTCGGTCTGGCCCTGCCTTGGCCTTGGTCCTGACTCGGTCTGGCCCTGCCTTGGTCTTAGTCTTGACTTGGTCTCGCCCCGCCTTGGTCTTAGTCTTGACTCGGTCTGGCCCTGCCTTGGTCTTAGTCTTGACTCGGTCTCGCCCCGCCTTGGTCTTAGTCTTGACTCGGTCTCGCCCTGCCTTGGTCTTGGTCCTGACTCGGTCTCGCCCTGCCTTGGTCTTAGTCTTAACTCTGTCTCGCCCTGCCTTGGTATTGGTCCTGACTCGTCTCGCCCTGACTTGGTCTTAGTCTTGACTTGGTCTCAAACCCTTCTTCTCTGTCTTTGTGTTGACTTGGTCCCGGTTTGGGTGGTCTTGACTACAACACTGCCAGGAGACATCATAATTGTTGGTATTATACAATGAAGATGGCCTGAACAGCGGGGAGACACTTCCATGTTTCTAATGAGGGCTAATTTACCCAGAGGGTCACATGGCGACAAGTCACATGACAGTTAAGTTTAGCAGTCTTTACAGTTAAAATTAGCCGATAAAAGGTTACTGTGAGCTGGGTACAGTTCTTTCAGCATCTGTTACAAAAGCTTAGCCGACAAAAGGTGAGTGTCAAACACTGGCCCCTTTGAGTAGTACTCCTGGGACACAAACACGTCTTGCATTTTCCCCTTAACTTCTCCCAGGACACAAACTCCGTTTCCCCGCTTGAAAGCCCTGTGTTTTCGACCAAAGCAGTCTTCTATAGCAGAAGTCACTGTGGTGCAAACAAAAAAAATACATGGAATACGTACAAATTACAGTGAATAACTTTTCATAGCTATGTGAGAACGGCTTGAAGTGGGCTATGTAAGTAGAGAATGTAAAAAAAAGGCAGAAAAGATCTTTCTCTCCTTGTCTACTTTTAAGAACCCCCTTCCAAATAATGGAAGCTGCTCTACAGCTCTGTCTCCGTTTCCCTCGCTTCCTCTTCCATCCCTCTTTTCTCCTCTGTGAATCATGGCAGACTAATCTCAATCTGTTTCGCTGTGATATCACACAACAGCTCTATAGCTGCAGCGGTGCCAGCGTATTGGGCTCGCCTGCCCCGGCGCCAGCATCTCGCTGTCTGCCAGCCGGCACCGACTCGCAGCTCGGGCGCTCCACACGCTCCACACACTCCACGGTTTAGTGGGGTATTCTGTCCGCTGCATCTAAACACTCAGTTCTGCTGCTACAGAAGTGTGTCTCCAGCCATTGTGCTGCCTGTTACAACCCCATCATCCTCCAGGGTGTCATTTTCTACACGTTCTCTTTTCAAATGCATCGTGTTACACTGAGGTGTCATGCTCTACTTGCTAATGGCAATAAGAGCAATTAAGAAAACAAGCAGGGGTGTAAAAAACTATTATCAATTTTCCAATGTCGGTAATGAAGACGCAGTTAGACATTGATTTGGTCTAATGGGTTACATTTAAAGTTGCTAAGTTTTTTTTTTTAAATTCCACTAGTTTTTAGTGGCAGTTTCCTTCTGAATAGCGCAAGTTAATATATCACCAGTGAACCAGGTCTTGATGGGAGATCCTCTGTGAACAATTGCTTAAACCTTTTTAATTAGAAGTTACAGTGTGTGTGTGTGTGTGTGTGTGTGTGTGTGTGTGTGTGTGTGTGTGTGTGTGTGTGTGTGTGTGTGTGTGTTTTTGCTCTATCCAAGCTGTCTGTTTCCTGGAAGTGCGAGCACAGTCTGTAAAACTGTTCCTCTGTTGGATTTCCCAGGTGTGCTCACCTTCATTTCTTTTAATTTCACTGCAACGTTTTTATTACCGTTGGCCGCGGCAGACTGTTAATTACACTGAACCATTGGAAAGTAAGCGACTACAGCTCTTTAATGCCAATTAGCAGGGCCGACTGGGACAAAAATTCAGCCCTGGCACTGTAGCCACACCAGCCCACATTACCATGCCCCCATGCAGCCCCACCCACGGCAGAGCTTAGATCGGGCCCAAAAAAATCAAGCCCGACCCTAACTGAGCCCGTGCACGTTGCGTCCGAGCCCGGCCCGACACATTAACTGGAATTATGAGCCAGAGCCCGATTTAAACCCAACAATTTTTTAATACGCGGGCTGTTATAACTGACGTTGTCAACTACAATTCCGAGTTGTTTGAACTACAGAAATCTGTTTAGAATTATCTTAATAAATACAGGTAATGCAACAAGGACGAAGCATGTAAACTGCACTATCTGTTTGTTCAGAATGGAATGGATCGCAAATGGATCCGAATGAAGAAACGTAAAAAAAAAAAAAAACCTCGACCCTAGCTCCATCAGCCGAATAGTGTGGGTAACAGATCAAGGCATCAACATAATCAAAGCCCTGGAACCATATAGGAGACTTCCTTGTCTCGATCTCCTAATTAATACGGGCCTTCGCCACGATCTGCATGCTGACGCGCTGGCCGTGAACAGTGCTGCAGATACGATGTAGCACAGTTTACCTCACACTCAAGTCAGTGCAGGACATACACCCAGAGCTATGGGAGAAGCTGGAGAGACATAGCTTGCTCCCCACTGAATAAGGCTAATAAAGTAACGGACCACCACAGTTCATACATACATGTGAACCGCGGATTAATTGCAGAGTTTAACCTACATAGTGTAAAACTACTACGTGAATGGTGCACAGCAGAAAGACGGAGCAGAACCACGCTGCTTGTTCAGGGTTTTCATGTGTACTCCTATAGGCCTATACTTTGCATCAGGTGTTAAAACCAAATGCACCGAATTAGACTACTATTTAACGCGATAACAAGACGTTTTTAACCGGTAATGAAGCTGTCTCAATTTAATACTGATGCCGTCAGACAGCCGCGCGGACTGACAGCAGTCGGAGTTCCGGCGGAGCTCTGCGCCCGTCAGCAGCAGCTTCTCACTGCGTAGCCGGTCCCCCAGTGCAGCATGATCACCGGGAGGGTCCGGTACAGCCTGAACCCTGCAAACAGAGATCCCGTTTTAAGGTGATGTGCTTGATGTTGACTGAACGTCCCAATTTAAGTAACCTCTGATTGGGTCGGTCGGTCGGCCCATCTCGGGACCAGGCCGGCCGTTGCCGACATGCTTAATATTACACAACGATACATTTGACCGGCCCACATTTAAAAAAATGGTCCGGACCCTCTGGCATTTGCCAGAAATGCCAGATGGCCAATCCGCCCCTGCCAGTTAGAATGAGATGACATCTTGACGATTAGCTCATCAGAAGATCACAAGAATTGTTGAATTCAACTCTTTGTAAAGATTTTTTCTAAAAGTTTGAATTTAAGTTCCAATCCTCAGGATAGAAACCACTGATTGACTAAAAAAATGAGGACTCGCTGTGTCGAAAACTCAGAAACAGAATCAGAATCAGAATCAGAAATACTTTAATAATCCCAGGGGGAAATTATTTTTGTTACTCCTGTTGTATTGCACATTGTCCTTTTGTTGCCTTCAGTGTCTCGTAGAGTTGAAATCGCTCTGGTATCGGTAAACTGGCGTAAATTCCAGGGGGGTCGGGGGGGTTAAGACCCCCCCCCCCCCCCATCTAAGGGTTGTCCCCCCCCCCCCTAGAAATATCATTAAAACAATGCTGTGTATTGTAAATAACATAATGTTGTATACTTAAAATATCTGTGTAAGTAGTAAAACAATACAAACCCCAAAAAATGCTTTTTAAGTTTAGAAACATTTTGAGTCCCCCCTCCCTTGCCTCACAGTGGTTTGGTCCACTGCCTGCTGTACGTTACCCATCTTCACTCGACTCAGTCACATCGGTAGTGACAGGAATGTAGCTTGTAAGTAGGCGGTTCAAGGCTGTCTTATTCACATTAAACATCGGATGAAGTTGTTCTTTTCTCAAATAGAAAGGATGCTGAGTAATTAATGAATTAGTCATGACAAAATGTCCGCTATGTTAGTGTAATATAATGTAGCCTAGCTTGTTTAATAGCTTGTTGGTTAGAAATGCACCTACTACAACTAACGTTACCACGGCGATAAGCCTAACGTTATGTGTGTGAACTGACATTAGGGTTAATATTGAAGATCTACAGTTGTGTTTTGCTCAATATGAAGTTAAGTGGCAGATCAGTTAAATATATATCCTCTGTCCCAGAAGAAACCTAATATTTATGTGGAGGACGCAAGATCATTTCATAATTATTATGTGACCGCGTGGTGAACCTATGAAACTAACTCATATTTAGACATCTGACGTTAAAGATGTGTGTTGTTGTTGCTCAGATAAAATGACAGAGAAATTAAAAACAGGCATAATATCCTTTTTCAGTAAGCCTACACCAAAACACCAAGTAAGTACATTAAGTCCTCATATCAAGACAATTTGGTAACATCTTTATAAGAATGGGTGCTTATGGAAATAATAACATCACTATGTCACTGGCAAAGGAGACAGAAAGAAGTGAGGAACAGGGAGACCAGGGACAGTCAGGTGTAGAGTCTCAGGTAAGTGTGTTGAGCTTAGTTCATGTTTTTGGAGGTGTGTGGCTGTCAGGGTGAGCAGATGAGCTTTACCAGTAGCTCACTAATTTACATTATGACCAGCTAATTTAACAAGTGTACAAAAGCATTGTATTTCTTTTATATGGGGACACTTTTTGAAAATAAGTAATTATGTTTTAAGGTATTTTTGTGGCTTGATTGTAAACAACTTAAAAATAAATACATGGTTTTAAAGAAGAATATTTTGGTCAATTTAGTCAGCATTTTCATTGAATCAAGAGAAACCCTGAAAAGAAGGATAATAGTACAGTCTCCATGCTACACTAATGATAGTGTTAAGGCTTTCCTCTGTGTACACATGTCCTCTACGAGTATAACTGGCTGTATTATTTGTGTCCCCTTCAAAAATTGCTCTTCCGAAATTTTAT
Organism: Zingel zingel; assembly: GCA_023566125.1. Taxonomy (NCBI): domain Eukaryota; kingdom Metazoa; phylum Chordata; class Actinopteri; order Perciformes; family Percidae; genus Zingel; species Zingel zingel. Next base: position 7,801,457 of record CM042336.1, on the reverse strand, counting down.
GTTTATTGTCCCCCCCCCCCCCCCACCCTCACTGTTAGATCAGATTTATGCCCATGCTGGCCAGTGTCAGGAATAGTTAGAAAATGTAATATCCCAATGTTTGTTGCTGCCAGCAGAAATAGCTTTTCTCACATGCTTCTGGGCTGCCCTTGAGAAAACCACTGTACAGTAATTTAAAGGTGTGCTACTTAACACCATCAGTTGAGAATATCTTTACTATAAAAAAAAAAGTCCTTTCTCTTAAAGAGGAACTAATAAAAAACCCTGCCTTTACTCTAGCACCGACACAAGGTGTGACATTTGTGGTTTTGCGTAAAATGTCTCAATAACTATTGGAAGGATTGCCATGACATTTGATACAGACATTCATGTCCGCCTCAGGAGGAATTGTAATAACTTTGGAAGCCTCAACTTTTCTTCTAGCCCCATCATCAGGTGAAAATTTTAATTTCCAAATGACATTCAGCCTCAGCTGTACTATGCGTACTTGTGTATGGCTGTAATCTTGTTAAACGGTCTCTCTTGTTTCCCCCAACCTCTAGGAACAGCCATATTGAATTGATGGAGTATCCCTTTAATCATTCTAAGTCTAAATGAAGGTGTGTTTTCCGTCCTCATATCTAAACCAGAGAATGCAACAATCACAGTTTTAAACACGTCATTAACATTGTTTTCCTCATTTTTTTATTAGATTTGTAATAGGTGTTCTACTTTTCAGTAACAAATATGGGCTAACTACTGTTAGCTAGCAAGCTCTTGTAGAAGTCAGTCTCTAACACGGTAGCTATGTAAACCTTAGCCCACATGTTACTGAAAAGTAGATAACACCTATTAAAAAATCAAATTAAAAAATGAGGAAAACAAATGATCCACTCTCTGTGACATAACCTCACCTTCCGTTGTGTAATCTGGATGCAGAATTTTTTTCTGTTGCATTTGTTTTCAGGGTTGGTGTGCTCTTCTTTTGGCATCGTTTCTATGTTTGCAGCGCGTTGATGGATTTGGTTGTGCTGTGTGTATTTGCAGCGCGTTGATGGATTTGGTTGTGCTGTGTGTATTTGCAGCACTTTTGCTAAATGCTGCACATGTGTTGTCAAATGAATGTTTACTTAATTTGCTTGTGTTTTTTTCTATTTGCATGTGTTTTTTTTTGTTGCAGGGCATTTGCCCCCTGTAGGCCACCGTAGCTATCAGATGGATCCTGAAACATGAACACTGAATCAGACAGGTTTCACTATTGTGGGACTGGGAGTCACAACTGGGAAACTTATTATCCCACCAAGTTGTCCTTTGACCATGAAAATTGACCTCATTTCCCTCTGAATTGAATCCGTACTGCATCCATCTCCTTATGCTGTCTGTTTATGAAACCCCCCCCCACATATCTCTCTGGACATTGATGTCATCACTGCACTGTGCATCACCCTCCTAATCACCCAGGAGAAGCCAACACATGCATAGACACCCAGTGCTGGTAATGCCATTATGTAACAAGTCATCAAACGCTTTGATTAAAAAAAATGAAGAAATAAAGCTTGTTTGCGAGGGCGCAGTCACTCAACGGTGCCCTAAAATTGGTGTGAAAAGCAAAGTTTTCCTGGCTGCGCAGCGTGCGCCCCACTTCTTCCATAACTCTCCGAGGAATTGTAGAAACTTCTAATGAACAGAATGAAGGCGGGGGAGCCAGTGGGGGCCACAGAGCCGAGTCTTGTGCTGCAGAGAGATTGTCAGCTTTGCTCAACAGGGTGTTTCTCCAAAAGACAACGGGTCAGTTGTCTTCCTCGGTCCCCTGTGGGTCGTTAAGTATTAGGATCCGCTCGCCGTTTCTTCCTCTCCTCTCTTCTGTCGGTTTGAGTGTTTCCAATGCTCCCTCCCTTGTCAGCTTCCCCTTCTTCATCTTTCTGTTTTTTTCATCTCTCCCTTTCATTTCCTCTCACGTCTTCTTCCCTTCATCAGCATATTTCTGTCTCTGGACATAATGTCTCCTCTTGTCTCCTTGCCTTTCTTTCCCTTTTTTTTTATTTATTTATTTTCAAATTTGTGTTGCCTCTGTTATCCTGTCCCTTCACGTCCTGTCCTGTCCTGTCCTGTCCTGTCTCCTCAATAAAACTTTAATGAACCCTTCCTGTTTTTAACCTCTGCTTATGCGTCTAGACTTCTTGTCTATATGTGTGAATTTTTATGCGTATGTCTGATACACACAGGGCGATAGACTGTATGTGTGGAGGAGAGTGACTGGTTCGCAGATGGAGCAACTGCTGTTCGGCTCAACACTATTGGACATACAGTGTGCTCAGCAGCAGGGGCGACACACACACACACACACACACACACACACACACACACACACACACAAGCACTGGAGATAAGAGGAAAGGGCTGTTTCTTGATCCGTGTATTGTTTCAGAGATTGCCAGAGAGCCTTCTGAACAGAGTCACTTTCATTTTGCTTAAAAGAGAGGTTCTAGGGGAGTAGCAGCTCACAGGATCCAGCCTTAATTGGCTTGGTTCTTTAGGTATGTCACCCGCTTCATTTTAAAGTGTGTGTTTTTACATGAGAGCAGATCCACAGAGTGAATGAAGATACAAAGGGCTGCATTGTGGAGTATTTCAACACGCTACCCTGCAAAAGGGCAACGAGCAGTAACTAATGACACAGTAGCCGTGTTTCCATTCAATTGTCAAGGACATTTTAAAGGAACTTTTGAAATGTCGCAAGAAATGCAAATTATAGGTGTGTTTCGATCAACTGGTCTGGAGCGAATAAGCTAGGATACACAAAGTGTATTTTTGCCAGACGTTGGTGGCTGTGCATGGCTGTGATTTGCCAATAAACAGAGTAGAAGAAGTAGGTTGCGAACCAGAAACAAAACAAGTCTCCCTGGCCATCTAACCCATCTACGAGAGAGAAAATGGAGAGAGGTCTTCAGGAATTTGGTTCAGTTGAAACTAGGTGGAAACTAGAAGGGCACTCGGAAAGCACACACCTCCGCCAAGGCATGCCCTATCTCGTAATGTTACAGTAACGCAGTGTGAATTTTCCCAGACAAAGACAAGGCAAAAGTGAAAAATAATTTGCTTTTCAACTTGATTCGGATCTGCTCCAAAAATTATTCCTTGGCCACTCTGTGGCAGAGTGCAGATCAAATGCTAACTGCTACTGCCAGAGTGCAGTTACTGTAGTTTAGCTTTAGTTCAATAAGATATATATATATATATATATATATATATATATATATATATATATATATATATATATATATATATACAGTGAGGAAAATAAGTATTTGAACACCCTGCTATTTTGCAAGTTCTCCCACTTGGAAATCATGGAGGGGTCTGAAATTGTCATCGTAGGTGCATGTCCACTGTGAGAGACATAATCTAAAAACAAAAATCCAGAAATCACAATGTATGATTTTTTTAACTATTTATTTGTATGATACAGCTGCAAATAAGTATTTGAACACCTGTCTATCAGCTAGAATTCTGACCCTCAAAGACCTGTTAGTCTGCCTTTAAAATGTCCACCTCCACTCCATTTATTATCCTAAATTAGATGCACCTGTTTGAGGTCGTTAGCTGCATAAAGACACCTGTCCACCCCATACAATCAGTAAGAATCCAACTACTAACATGGCCAAGACCAAAGAGCTGTCCAAAGACACTAGAGTCAAAATTGTACACCTCCACAAGGCTGGAAAGGGCTACGGGGAAATTCCCAAGCAGCTTGGTGAAAAAAGGTCCACTGTTGGAGCAATCATTAGAAAATGGAAGAAGCTAAACATGACTGTCAATCTCCCTCGGACTGGGGCTCCATGCAAGATCTCACCTCGTGGGGTCTCAATGATCCTAAGAAAGGTGAGAAATCAGCCCAGGACTACATGGGAGGAGCTGGTCAATGACCTGAAAAGAGCTGGGACCACCGTTTCCAAGGTTACTGTTGGTAATACACTAAGACGTCATGGTTTGAAATCATGCATGGCACGGAAGGTTCCCCTGCTTAAACCAGCACATGTCAAGGCCCGTCTTAAGTTTGCCAATGACCATTTGGATGATCCAGAGGAGTCATGGGAGAAAGTCATGTGGTCAGATGAGACCAAAATAGAACTTTTTGGTCATAATTCCACTAACCGTGTTTGGAGGAAGAAGAATGATGAGTACCATCCCAAGAACACCATCCCTACTGTGAAGCATGGGGGTGGTAGCATCATGCTTTGGGGGTGTTTTTCTTCACATGGGACAGGGCAACTGCACTGTATTAAGGAGAGGATGACCGGGGCCATGTATTGCGAGATTTTGGGGAACAACCTCCTTCCCTCAGTTAGAGCATTGAAGATGGGTCGAGGCTGGGTCTTCCAACATGACAATGACCCAAAGCACACAGCCAGGATAACCAAGGAGTGGCTCTGTAAGAAGCATATCAAGGTTCTGGCGTGGCCTAGCCAGTCTCCAGACCTAAACCCAATAGAGAATCTTTGGAGGGAGCTCAAACTCCGTGTTTCTCAGCAACAGCCCAGAAACCTGACTGATCTAGAGAAGATCTGTGTGGAGGAGAGGGCCAAACTCCCTCCTGCAGTGTGTGCAAACCTGGTGAAAAACTACAGGAAACGTTTGACCTCTGGAATTGCAAACAAAGGCTACTCTACCAAATATTAACATTGATTTTCTCAGGTGTTCAAATACTTATTTGCAGCTGTATCATACAAATAAATAGTTAAAAAATCATACATTGTGATTTCTGGATTTTTGTTTTTAGATTATGTCTCTCACAGTGGACATGTACCTACGATGACAATTTCAGACCCCTCCATGATTTCCAAGTGGGAGAACCTGAAAAATAGCAGGGTGTTCAAATACTTATTTTCCTCACTGTATATAGCGCTTTACTATGTACATTTATAAAATGTGCACGTTTATGATATAATTCACAATAATTCTGAGCCTGTAAATAATGTTAATATGTGTCTTTTTTTAATCTACTGTGTAAGTGCACTGTTTGTTGGAAAGCAATGACCTACATTTTGTTACATATGTGTCTGCACATTGTGTCAATGACAATAAAATTGAATTGAATAAGTTCCAAATTGTACACAGATTTCTCAGAAATTACACATTTTTGTGGAATATTTGGTAAAAAAATGTTAAAAAGTCATATCCTGGTCTTCATTCATGTTTGACCCTCATGTAATTACTGCGTTTTGTTGCTGCTCTGTTGGGCAGCATGGCTGTCACTGCTTTACTTTAGTGTTGTACTCAAACGTTGGCCACAAACTCATTTTGAGGGATTTCTCAACATTTCCTTAATGAGACAAGATGAGTAAGAACACACTCTCATCCAAAACAAGGCTTTTAACAACGTAATAGACCAATATATTTTGGAGGCTCTAAAAGAGAGCCAACAAGCTGTCAACTGAAGTGGGTAAATGTAATTATAACTACCATTTCCTCGTGTGATTTGTGAAAAGGTAACAACACTAGACAGTGGAAGGACACTTTGAAAGATGAGATTTTTTTATTTTTATTTCTTAAACTGAAAGTAATGAATTGAGGATGAGTTGGCCTTATTCAAGCTGCAGTACCTGACATGCCTGCCAAAACCTGAGACTGTCTAATACACAGTCACAGCAGTACAGTGTGGATTCAGGCAGTTGTGGAAGTATACAGATCCTTTAATTAAGTAAAAGTGCTAATACCACACTGTAAAAATTGTCTGTTATAGTAAAATTCTTAAGTAAAAGTATGTAAGGGTATGCAGAAACATTTTAGAAAATGGAAACGATCCAAACATTTCTGTCAATCAGCTAAGTGATTAAAACTTTAGTGTGTAACTTTTTGATGTTAATGAACGTCCGTTACATTCAAGCCATTGCCAAATGAGTTGCTACAAAGCTAATTAAGACTATCAGCTCCACACAACTCTCTCTGTATTTTTAGTCTGGCTATGTTCAGAAGATTGTGGCGTCTCGAGTGAAGATCATTACCTTTTCTGAAGAGTCCATCGTGTTTTTTTAATCCTCCTTGACTACTAGCAACTGCGTGGAGGAGGGGTGGGGGTGGTGAGCGATCACGGAAGGCTTGTATCATGTAGACGTCCCGACAGTGTTGTTGTCATTACTTAGAATTCCTCATGGGGGAGACAAAAACTACGCACTATGGCTTTAAAGGTCCCAAGGCATGAAAAGTTCACTTTATGAGGTTTTTTAAACATTAATATGAGTTCCCCCAGCCTGCCTATGGTCCTCCAGTGGCTAGAAATGGTGATAGGTGTAAACTGAGCTCTGGGTATCCTGCTCTGCCTTTGAGAAAATGAAAGCTCAGATGGGCCGATCTGAAATCTTGCTCCTTATGACGTCATAAGGAGCAAGGTGACCTCCCCTTTCTCTGCTTTGCTCGCCCAGAGAATTTGGCCCGCCCATGAGAAAGAGAGAGACATCATGGCTTGCAAACAAGCAAAGTGGCAGTTGGTCAAGGCCACACCCCCACCCTCCACCTTGCCCCCCCCTCCTCAATAGCATTTAAAGCTACAGACACAGAAATGGCACATCCTAAGGAAAGCTCATTGTGGGACTGGCTCTAGTGGCTGTAATTCTGCACCAAGGCTGAATTTCAGGAAAGAGACTTCAGATACAGTATTAGGGGACCACTAAGGCCTATATAAAAGAGACTTCAGATACAGTATTAGGGGACCACTATGGCCTATATAAAAGAAACTTCAGATACAGTATTAGGGGACCACTAAGGCCTATATAAAAGAGACTTCAGATACAGTATTAGGGGACCACTGAGGGCTATATAAAAGAGACTTCAGATACAGTATTAGGGGACCACTAAGGCCTATATAAAAGAGACTTCAGATACAGTATTAGGGGACCACTAAGGCCTATATAAAAGAGACTTCAGATACAGTATTAGGGGACCACTGAGGCCTATATAAAAGACTATAAAAGCAACAGGTCATAGGACCTTTAATTGGCTTATCATTTCCGCTGGACTTGTCTTTTTTTTTTTTTTTTTAAACATCTTATTTTATAAACTACATGCGTTTTGTGTGCAACAATCTTAATTTGTAATGAAAAATATTTGATTGGAACTTATTTGTGAGAAGGTCAACTCACGTTGAGTCCTTTTCCTGTTTAATTTAGTGTCTTGTCCTTTTGTAATGAAGGTCTGTTGTCCTTTACCGTTCGGTGTCCTTTTTTTGTCCTTTACCATTAATTTCTCTCTGCTGTCTGAATGGCCAAATCACATTAGTAAACATCCAATGCAGGCATTTGGTACTTAGAAAAATACTCAAACAATATTTCATCCTATCATCCCATCTTCTTTTTCAAAATCCTGATAGCTGTCTGGCTTTCTAAGTTGCCACTGGCAGGAACAACATCCTTGACCAGGCGTCATAACACCTTCACCTCTCAGTAAATAAAGTCATAGAAACAGTCCCATGGTGTGGCTTTGCTAAAATGAATGGTGACAGAGGGCAGTGCAATATTTATGACTAAAAAAAATAAAAAACTAACAAGTCCTGCCAAACCTCAAAGCTAATGAAGCTCTTGATAGCATGCGATGTTTGCTCGAGGCAAAAGAAATGGACTCTGTTGTCTGAAAGTACAAATAATGTTAGTGATTTTAAGATTTTTTTGGGCATTTTAGGCCTTTATTTTGACAGGACAGCTGAAGACATGAAAGGGGATAGAGAGGTGGGGGAATGACATGCAGCAAAGGGTCGAACCAGGGCCTGCTGTGTTGAGGAGTAAACCTCTATATATGGGCGTCCGCTCTACCAACTGAGCAATCCGGGCTCCCTAATGTTTGTGTTTTATTGTTGAAACCGTTTTGTAGATGGCTCAATTAATATCAGGTGATGAAATAGGGTCCTGAATCCCGGCTTTAATTAAATAGAAGATGTCATACTTTCTTTGTAAAAACTGCAATTTAAACAAATACATTATTCATAACAGATTGTATTCTTTATTTTTTACAGTGAAGAAACAAAACAAGCAACAAGTTCAATGCCACTTTATATGGTTGGGAAGACTAATAGCAAACATCGCATGTCACACCACATTAATTGCCATTTTGGTTCCAGTCTGCAGCGCTGAGCTGTGTATGACACAGTGCGAGTTTGTTCATAGAATCTTTAACGTATTTCTCTGGGCTCCCTGTCTTGTTACTTGTCTTGATTTGCAGACCGAAATCAGGGGAGGCATGCTTTACTGCACTCACTGACTTAGATAAACACTTTGCGTCGCCATAACAGTGTCTTGTCCTTGCACAGCCACACATTAGAGAGCCAATTTGATGGGACTGGATGAAAGATACAAAAAAAAAACCAAGGTAAATAGTTAACTTGATTTCTTTCATTTTTATAATAAGCAATAAACCCTAACCTAGAGGCCTTTCCACCCCGTTGTGTGGATTTCACTCTGCACTGTGGAGTAATGTGGCATTATTGTGCTAGTGGCACTGTGTGGCTGACAAGCTTTGTTCTGGGTAAGAATACAGCTCAGCTCCACCAACCCTGCTGCATCTGGTTCTACCTGGCTGGTCGGTAGGGTTTTGGATAGCAGACCCTTTCACTCTCTCTGTGTAGCTGCATGTTGTATGGCTGCCTGGTGTTTGGACCACTGACTTACTGGCTTGAATGGGTGTATGATTAGCTGCTGTATAGGCAGAGTTAATCATACAGAGGTTGAGTTATTTACAGCAGGGATCTTCAATGCAGAGTCAATGCAGGGTGGCCTCCAAATTATTGTCAATTTTTGAACATTTTTTTTTCAAAAATTACAGTCTTAACATGAATCCAACATATTATTAGCTAATATAAATCCACACTGATGATAGGCCTAGTGGCCTATAGGTAAGGTAGTCACTAAGGTAGCCATCCACAGATACAGTTCATCCCCAAAGGATCCAAATGTATGTTTAACATTAAATCATTAAAAGATTTATAAAGCATGCACACAATTATTAGGCTATTTTAATAGCTTAGGATTCTATGCAAAAAAGGTATGTATAAAGGCTTTATGTACATTATTGTAGGACCAGATTAATATACAACTTAATTTCAGACAATATGTAGTAGGGGGTCTCTGCTCCGTCTCTCTTTTAGTTATTGGATCCTTCGCTTAAAAAACGTCACTTTTCAAATGAGGAGGATATGAAGGTGTTGTCAGTGGTGTAACTGAAGTTCAATTAAAGAGAATAATTACTCTTCTCAGTTTATTTCATAGCCTACCTGTGCAAAAACAAAAATATCTGTTAACCCTTATCTCTTGGCTTTTGGCTCTATTGCTGTGGGGGATCGCCCTTTTGCTCAACTATAATGTATAGCTGGTGAACACTCTGTGCTAATAGTAGGGCTGGGCAATATATCAATATTATATCAATATCGTGATATGAGACTGGATATCGTCTTAGATTTTGGATATTGTAATATCGTAATATGACGCAAGTGTTATCTGTCCCTGGTTTTAATGGCTAGATTACAGTAAAGTGATGTCATTTTTTTAATTTACCAGACTAGTTCTAGCTTTCTATTATTTGCCTTCACCCACTCAGTTATTATATAAACATTAGGCCTAATGATGATTATTTATCAAAAATCTCATTGTGTAAATATTTTGTAATTGGTGCTATTGTAAGCACCAATTGTCAACCCTACAATATCGCCGCAATATCGATATTGAGGTATTTGGTCAACAATATCGTGATATTAGATTTTTTCCATATCGCCCAGCGATAGATATCTATGCTCAGTGCTTATGCCACCTGTAAACCTCCTTTCCTTATAAAAATGAATAAAAATTAAATTATTTCTTTTTAATCGACCCCAGTTTGACCTCGTCTTTTGATTGGTTGCTCAAAGCTCATGCGTGCTGTTGTCACTCAGAGACACGCCCACTTCAACGCTGGCTGTGCTAGCTACGTAACGTTTGGAGGCTAGCTAAACTAGCTACACGTTAGCCAAGAGTACATATAATCTGCATTTTTTTTTGTTAGTGGTAAATTATGTAACGGTTTTGTTCTGTCAAAAAGAGCGACAGAAGAAGTTGACTGATGCAGACCAATGTCACAACATTATGGAGTAACTTTAGTGACGATAATCTGTCTGCTGAACTTGACCGTCCCGCCGGTGTTGTGTCGAAGTCTGTACAAACAGAATGAGATGACCAATAACGCCATGTTCTGTATTTTAGGCGATATCAGGATGCTTTTCCGGAATATTAAAGCTTTGTGTGTCTCTTTGACATTGTCTGTCACATTAACTGCACGCGAACCGAGTTTTTCGTGCTTTACGTCGGCTAAAGACAAGACACACCTGAGGAACTGGAGCGGTGGCGAGAAGCAGTTAACTGGACTCCATGAGGACTAGCTAGCTAGCTAAAGATGTGGACGTTGAGGCTGTAATGGTGTTCTTCTGTGACCGGTGAGTACGCATTTCTTTAATCTGACTACGCTGTCAATTAAGGACCTTTAGTATTATTGTTTGGACAGTATATGTATTATGTCATTTTTAGTGTGTGTGCCAGCTCATGTCGTGTTTTCTATACTGTATGTTGACCATTGGTGATGAGAATAAGCCTCCGGTTAGTGCGGTTTGAACCAACGGTCTTGTGTATTCTTGTCAGTGGTGCCTTTCCGTTAATATGAATGATTGACTAGTAAAGGTGGTTGTCATGTGCTGTTCACATTTATTTTTATTTTTTTTAAATATAATGTAAACAACACTTTTATAGCACAAGGAAGTGATGATGGTGGTATTCCTGCTGTGAGTCTAACCTATCATTTTGTGTTTCATAACACATTTGGAAATGTGGAGTGGCTTCTGACTGTATAAAAAGTGGTTTCTGTAACTGCGCATGTCGGCATAGTTAATGGTGCAGTCGGTGTTTTAGTGCTGTCTGTACAGTCACAGTGGGGTTTAATATACTGTACAAAAGCACGCTGGTTTGATCAAATGGACGTCAGAAAAAAACAACATACCCTTATTTTATCATCATGATTTATTGTTATATTTAGTAATAGGTTTTTCAGGACAAAATGTTTAGCACTTGCTATTACTAATTACGCTCTCCCTTAGCTCCCCCACCCACAGTTAGCTACTGGTATTCTGCTGCCACTACTGGCTGCAACTAGTGACTCATAATATTATTATACTCCATTGCAGGGTTGGAAATTAGCACCAGCCCCCAGCCAAATGCTGGTAAAATATGCAAGTAGCTTCACTCACCAGCCAAAAAAACAATCGGAATTAATTCGGTGGTTGGTCAATTTTGGAATCCACCAGCCACTGTGGCATGGGGACAAAAAACCCCAACCCTGCTCCATTGTCTTCATTATTTTTCTTTTTATTCAAAAATGTCCATCCTAGTTTCCAATATGTATCCCATGGTCCAAAGTGACATCTTCAAATTAATCAATATTTGTTCGTTACGTGAAATTGTACGAGGTACAATTTGAAAATGTTGTATGGCTGCTGACTGCATAAAAAAGTGGTTTCTGTAACTGTGCATGTCTGCACAAACTAATGTCTTGTTTTGTCTGACCAACAGTCCAATATCTAAAGATATTCAGTTTGCGATGATAATCTCATTGAACACATAATTGGACAAAGAATGTTTGGCATTGTGTAACCTCAACTTAAGGACCAGAACCGTAACTTTTTTGAATAGCTAGTAGCTAAAAATCTTCAATGGCATGCTTTATCCAAAACATAGCATTGAGAAGTTGGCAAGCTTCAGCAACATTTAATGAGAGCTCTCAAGTGCATAACATCTGAGTTCTTTGCGTTCAGAAGGGTGTGTTTTGTCTCTCCCATCATATATTGTAACAAAAGAAAATTCCTTGTTAGGGGTGTTGTCTCTTGCCATCGACGGACTCTACCACTGCAAAGTAAAAACTGCTATAGAGAAGTCAATGTAAACACATGGAATGGCTATTGCAGGAAATATGCCAACCTTAAATTGTATAAAAAATGGGGTTTGGTTTCATGGAGAAGGATTACAACGGTAATGTAGCTGATAAATGTATGTGATTTATTATTTTTTTTTCAAATTATTCTGATCCCATTTTTACTACTGCAATCCCAGGAGCAACTGACTCCCAAATGTTTTTATTTGCAAAGTATTAAAAGTAATAAATCCCTCAAAAATGATCGCACAACCTCCAGGCTGAGGATGTTTTTTGTTTTTTTTTTGCAATATGATGTCTGGTAAATTCATGAGAAATTGTCAACATAATCAACTCTGTGAAATCGTACAAAAAAAAAAATTGCTAACCCTACATTAGCAGCCTGGTCCAGTCTCTTGCTGTCACCAGTTTTATTTGCAATGACTAGGGAGCCCAAAGCTGCGCATACCTGCATTATGTGTTCATTAAAGTTCCTCCCCACAGAAAATCCCTCCATATCAATCCCAATTTGGGGCCCATTTGTCTCGGACTGGTGCCGGTTAACAGGCACTGACTGACACAGAGGGATGGCGCATTATTGCATTATTTGAGGGAGCACATGAGGCATGGTTTAGGAGCGTCTAATCCACAGCTGTATCGAGGGATTTAGAGGTGAGCAGGGGGTAACGCACAGATAGAGCTACACGCACGCACGCACGCATGCACTGACCGACACAAACTCAGTTCAACACAGTTCATAAAACACGAAAATGACAAACGTGCACTTTTCAACCTCTTGTGTCGGCTTTGACATGGCTCTATTTGTGGTTTTATAGATGCACTGTGTGTTTTTCTATCTTTAGTGGGTATATTTATCTGTGACACCAATTATTGGCAGGACGTAGGCTGACGTCTAAAGCCATAATGTTTTAGCGCCCTTGGCTCCCTCCATGCAGTTGCTGATGTCGGGATGACAAATCCTGAGCTATACTGTATGTCGCATAGCTCTGCCTACACTGTACAGTTGTTCTCTATACAGCGTGATTGCTTGAATGTATGTTACACACTCCTTGATTTTTGTGCATTTCTGTCATGCGCCAACCCCAAATACCTTCCTTTGCTTTCTTCGCCAACATCAGTCTTTCTTTATGAATTAGCCTCGGGCTTCTTGCTCCCTGTGTCTATATCCCTGTTGACTCCTGTCTCTGTACTCATTTCCTCAGATCTGTGCAGATTGGCTGTCCCATACTAATCTATATCATTCGAGGCTGCAACCTCCCACACTTCCTTCTGTCCTCATCTCTTCTATCCTTCTATCCACACTCATCCACCCCTCCTCCAGCTGACTTTACTCCACAGTAAGAACAGATATGAAATGGGAATGATAACCAAGCATTGATGTAGTAATGGTGAACTGGTGACATCAGGTTATTAATTATTTGAAGTACTGTTCCCTAGGGCTGCACGATATGACCTAAAATCAAAATCCCGATTAATTGCACATTTTACCTCGATAAGGATAATTTAATCTTTTTTTGTGATTCGACGACAGACACTGCGTTTTTTTATTTCAGTCGGGAGCAGCCGACTGTTTCTCCCTGTTGGTGCATTCAAGGATGCTCCAGTCACTTGAGATTTACTGGCAAAAATCCACCTTTTTATGCAAAAAAACTCTCAAATTCACATTAACCTTCACAAGATATTATTGTTTGCAAGTTTGTCCTCCTTTGCTGGATTTTCAGACGACATATTCCTATACAACATAGAAAGAACTGGTATCACTGCAGTATCCTTACCAAATGTCATAGTACATAGTTTTATTTGCATTAAAATGGAGCAATTTTGTACCCCTTCCTTTTCTTTTCTTGTGGCATTTTGCAGCCCTCACTGCACCACTGAAATCTAAATATCAGTGAGTTGCCCAGTGCCCACAGCGGAACACTCGCACTACGATCAGTCATGCAAACTCAAAGTGGGAGTTTTTTAACCCTTGTTTTGACCTCGGGTCACATTGGCCCGTTTTAAATTTTTGTTTTATATCAGAAAATATTGGACGTAGAAATAAGCGCTGAAAATGTCTAGAAGAAATTTTTTTAAATTTAAAACGTTGGAAAAAGCAAAAACAAATTGTGAAAAAAGGCATCACAAATGTCTTTTTTTTCAAGGTTGAAACGAAGACAACACAAGGGTTAACTAAATATTTCAGGGAAAACAAAAACAATCAATTCATGCCTTTTTTTTTTTTTTTTAAACTTCTCAATATTTAAATAGATACAACCGATGTTAGTGATGACACTATTTTGCCATTAAAGGTCCCATGACATGAAAAGTTCACTTTGAGGTTTTTTAACATTAATATGAGTTCCCCCAGCCTGCCTATGGTCCCCCAGTGGCTAGAAATGGTGATAGGTGTAAACTGAGCTCTGGGTATCCTGCTCTGCCTTTGAGAAAATGAAAGCTCAGATGGGCCGATCTGGAATCTTCTCCTTATGACATCATAAGGGGAAAGGTGACCTCCCCTTTCTCTGCTTTGCCCGCCCAGAGAATTTGGCCCGCCCATGAGAGAGAGAGAGAGAGAGAGAGAGAGAGAGAGAGAGAGAGAGAGAGAGAGAGAGAGAGAGAGAGAGAGAGAGAGAGAGAGAGAGAGAGAGAGAGAGAGAGAGAGAGAGAGAGAGAGAGAGAGCGCGCTCGATCATGGCTTGCAAAGCAAAGAGTATCAAAGTAACAAGAAGCGAAACTCAATAGAACGTTGTGTTGCGTTCAGTCCAAGATGGTGGAGCTGCTCTCTTTAGAACTTAACGCACCCATGACCGAGCTGCAGCTTGCAATGGAACGTTCTAAAGAGTGCAGCTCCACCATCTTGGACTCAACACAACGTTCCATTGAGTTTCGCCTCTGTTACTTATATACTCTTTGAGCAAAGTGGCAGTTGGTCAAGACCACACCCCCACCCTCCACCTTGCCCCCCCTCTCTCCTCCTCATAGCATTTAAAGCTACAGACACAGAAATGGCACATCCTAAGGAAAGCTCATTGTGGGACTGGCTCTAGTGGCTGTAATTCTGCACCAAGGCTGAATTTCGGGAAAGAGACTTCAGATACAGTATTAGGGGACCACTAAGGCCTATATAAAAGAGACTTCAGATACAGTATTAGGGGACCACTAAGGTCTATATAAAAGAGACTTCAGATACAGTATTAGGGGACCACTAAGGCCTATATAAAAGAGACTTCAGATACAGTATTAGGGGACCACTAAGGCCTATATAAAAGAGACTTCAGATACAGTATTAGGGGACCACTAAGGCCTATATAAAAGAGACTTCAGATACAGTATTAGGGGACAGCTAAGGTCTATATAAAAGAGACTTCAGATACAGTATTAGGGGACCACTAAGGTCTATATAAAAGAGACTTCAGATACAGTATTAGGGGACCACTAAGGCCTATATAAAAGAATCCAAAAAGCAGCATGTCATAGGACTTTTAAAGACAGTTTAGTATAACTGATATGCTTGCAGGTTAATGTGAGTCACTTTTAGTATTGTAATGTATGTTACTTCAGAACAGAAGGGAGGAACCCTTCTGTAAGAGGGGCAGTGTTGCTATCATTAACGTCAACTGATACCGGAATGGAGGACGGAGGCGGAGAGAAGGGGAAAAAAACAAACAAAAAAACAGCCTTAATCAGGGTCATTGGAGCCTGAAATAACAAATGAGCCAACACACCTTTACATAATGAGCCTGAAATTAGACTGAGAGACGAAACAGGACCAGTCACCTCTACAGTGTCAGAGAGAGAAATGAAGAGGGTTACATGAGGAGCGACGATGGGAGGGGGCAAGACGATGAGATGAGTAATGTAAAGAGGAGAGGGATTAGGATGGTGGATGTCCTCCAGAAGACAGTTCATGCTTTCGCGGCGAAATTTTTGCAGTGTAAAAAAGTTTATTTCCCCCTCAAAAATAGGTAATTGAGCACTGTAGTGGTTATGATCATATCAGTGACTATGTAACTACATGGAAACGGGCCAAATGATGCCTGTTTCTTGTACAGTAATAGCGTTACTGAAGGCTGGCTCTAGCTCCATAGTTGCATTACTCCAAGCTTCTTCCCTTGTGAACACCTCCGCTCTTCACTCTTCACACACTACGCTCCGATCGGCACACTGCTTTTCCTGCTACAACAGCTACGACTTCTGTAACGCTGCTACTGTACAAGAAACAGGCATCAATTGGCCCGTTTCCATGTAGTTACATAGTCACTGATATGATCATAACCACTACAGTGTTCAATTACCTATTTTTGAGGGGGAAATAAACTCTTTTCACCGCAAAAATTTCGCCGCGAAAGCATGAACTGTCCTCTCGAGGACATCCACCAGACCAGCGGGCGCCCGTGGATTGTTGTCGGCCGCGGCAGGCGGGGAAGGCGGGGAGGAAGTAGAAAGATGCTGGTCGAGCCTGCTAGCCTGGCTACAGCAACTAACACACGGTTCGCCACTGCAGAGACTACTATTCACCAACGCCAGATGGATTGCACACAAAATCGATATATATATATATATATATATATATATATATATATATATATATATATATATATATATATATATGCGCTACAAATACACGCAGAACTGCTGCGTGATGATGATTACCGAAGCCTGGCTGAACACACTCACTCATCCTAGACGGCAGCTAGCAGCTAACAGGGTAAGTGAATTTAAACAATGTCTGAGTTGAAAACGCATCTTGTTGTCATGTAAGGGCCCTGTTCATGTTACACAGACATTTCAATTGCATTTTGTGGCACAAAGGCACTCTTTATGATATGACCCCAAAACTGCCGTTTTAGCTAAGTGGGAGCTCTCGGCATCAGATGCAGTAGCTCCATGTTGCTAGCATGGATTCCGCTTGTTTTTTTTTGCTATCAACAGTACTCGCATACTTATAGCGATCAACCCCCCTAACTTATAATTGAAATAATAATGTAGTAGAGTAGACAAATTGAAAAATAAGAAATAAACAAAACAATTAAACAAATGAAATCTAGCAACTGTCGCAGGTGTAGTATCATAGTTTACAGCACACTTTCACATAAGAATTACATACTTATTTATTTTCCCTTATCACCCTTCCATTGCCCCCTCAAGGTCACCATTTTTAAAGCTACATTGTGTAATTCTTTGAGTTGATTCTTAGCAAAAAAACCCTTTTGTTCTTTCACAAATATGTGTAATTACTTCCACCAACTAATCAAAGTATTCTCGTAAGCGTAGAATCTGCCATTCAGAATCATTCAGAATACATACGGGCGAGTTGCTCGAATGACGACCGCCATGTTGCGCCTCCATCTTTAAAATACGTTAGCCAAAGAGGAACATACATACGCCTTTCGCGCTCTTACGCTCAGTGGCGCCGTGACGAATGCCAGGGGGAGATTACTCGCCAGGGAAGCGAAAAAGGGAATTAAAACGACAACTCGACAGGCAAAGCAACAAGACCAAAGTTAATATTGGCGTGGCTAGAACAGCTGCGTGTAAACGATGGAGATACTAAGAGCTAATTTCTGGTTCGGCCACCGTAGGAGTTAAAACGCGCTCGGAATGGGAGGGGCTACAAAGTAATATTCAGTTGGTTGTCGTATACAATTTCACCGCTAGATGGGAGAAATTCTTACACAATGTAGCTTTAACAAATATATCGGCAATGTTAGTAATTTTTCTTATACATCGGCATCGATTCGATGAGGAAAAGTGGTCCGATGTGAACAACCCATGATTATTTCCGTCTAGCTGCTGTTGTGTGTTTCAGGCCAGCGCTGGTGTTTTTTGGTTACGTTTGTGACGCGGCACAGGATTCACATGCTGAAGATGAACATACTGTGGATGTTTTTCACGGTGAAAAACAATAAGACTCACAAACTGTACTATGCAGTACTTGGAAAGTCAAAGTAAAGCGTAGAGGACGGCGTGTAAAATCCTTCAACACCACTGATTTGATCACTCATATGAAGAACCGCCATCCAGAAGTTCACTAGCTGCTATGTGAATTGTTAACTGCTAAACAGCTTCTTTTTGATACAATCCATTCGTCATGAACAGGACAGTAACACAGTTTATTCAAAAGACATATTTAATAACTGTCTGACTCTGCAAATGATTTATCGGATTCCGGGATTGCTCCGTTGCCGCCGGAAATTCCGCCAGATGTCACTTACCTTCCGCTTTCTTTGTGTTGTAATTCTAAACTCTGGTGGATTTCTGAGGACTATGGTTAACTGCTCCTCAGATCTCTGCAGGGTAAATCCAGACAGCTAGCTCGACTATCTGTCCAATGTGAGTTTTCTGTTGCATGACTAAAACAACTTTTGAACGTACACATATTCCACCTAAACAAGTTCCTTCCCGAGGCTATTTTGCAGCGGCACCGTGGCTCCGTCCGGTGCTTGGCGCCGCCCAAGACGATTGTGATTGGTTTAAAGAAATGCCAATAAACCGGAGCACGTTTTCCTCCCATCCTAGAATGCTGTGGACTAGCCAGACCCTCCTCCGCAGCGCTGTGGAGGAAGGTCTGGCAAAGCGAGACCAAATACAACTGGATAGTGGCAACACAGCTAATAATGATATGCTATTATCATTTTGGACTCTCAAGGTTCACCAGAGTTGAACTTGAGGGGGAATCTGTGGGATTCCATTGAGGTGGATTGGTTACGCTGTGAACTTCAGTTTAAAGTGGACTTCTGCTCCACCAGTTTAAGTGGCCTTACAAGGCTGCTGGTGTGTCTGGTGACATATCATTTTTAACTTGTGAAATCTTACATGTGGAACAGCAACAAAACTCTGAATAGTCATGTAGAATCTTTCTTTGGTAAATGCTGCATGTATTTTTATTTATTTATAATTTGTGTAGTGTTAAAGGTCTCCTAACTTTACCACTGAAGAACCTTGTGAGTGGAGTTCAGGATGACATGCAGACAGAACTGGGCCAGTCAGTCTGGGTGACAGGATAGAGGGTGGAGGGATGGAGTGGAGGAAGGGGAGGGCGGGTGGAAAACAATGCTGTGGCTGGCTGCCCTGTGGCTGGCAAGGCCTGATCACGGTGTCACCCTCAGAGGCATTTGCCGATGGAAACTGAGTCGCTCAGAAAACGGATTGACGTCCAGCCACCCGTGGATGGCACTGGCGCAGGCGCACATGTGTACGGACACACACAGATGCACACATGCAGGCTTGCACACTGTGATGTTGCACCCACACTGACTCTGTACATATCTTACCTTCTCTTGCCCTACGGCTGGGTACCGGATTTTGATACATTTTAGGCACCAAGCAAATTGCCTGCTTAGTATCGAAAAATGCCCCGTCATTCAATACCAAATTTCAATACCTAATGGGCAAATCTCAGTGTCAGTGAGCCAATAAGCATGCAGCATGCTTCTACCGAGATATAATGTTTGTGATTGGCTGTCTTAACGTTACACGTCGCAGAGAAAGTATCGTAAAGGAATTGGTATCTGTACCGGTATCGAAACGTTTAGAACGATAGCCAGCCCTATCTTGCCCTCTCTGTCCCTCTTTGTTTCTTTGTCTCTTTCTGTCTCTGTGTCTCTCTCTCTCCTTGGCAGCTCTCCTTTCCCTTCTGGCACTCTTTGCACCATTTCTGCCGAGTGATGTCTTCATTGCAATTGACCAGGGTCTGTTTCTCTCCACACCCCCTCTAAACCAAATCTCGCCTCCATAGTCCATACCAGTTTCCATCCTCTACTTGCTTGTTGAAACTGTGTCCTTTTCTAAGCTGCCAGGCTGTTTTCCCACAGTCTAGTGTCTGACTGTCTGCCTCGGCGCTGGCCCAATGTGTGATTTAAAGAGGCGGTGTTGTCGCTGGAGATTGTGGGGCGACTTCCAGACTAGGTGGCTTGGTTTTGAAAAGAGGGAGAGGGTGAGGGATGCCCTTGGGTGGGGAGCTGGGAAAAGATAGCAGTGGTGCAGTAAGAGGAAAGGACAAGGAGAGTGAGAGAGATAATTACGTTATTTAACAGCTCAGGAAACGGCAATACGTCAGTGATAGGTGTGTGTGTGTGTGTGTGTGTGTGTGTGTGTGTGTGTGTGTGTGTGTGTGTGTGTGTGTGTGTGTGTGTGTGTGTGTGTGTGTGTGTGTGTGTGTGTGTGTGTGTGTGTGTGTGTGTGTGTGTGTGTGTGTGGGAAATCCTGCAGGGTTTTCTCATTTCCTGCTAGGCCAGCAGAAACGGCGAGGGAGAGACCAGTAGCAGGTCTGTCTACAATCACGGAATCCCACTATCATTTACATTTGCCTTCTCAGGGAAACGCTGACTGCTCCAGGGCTGAGGCACTGTTGCTCTGCTGTCATCATAGTTTAATTCAAAACTTGTATCACAAATGGGAGAGACATTATTCTATATTTTTACTATTTGCAGCAGTGTGGTCAGTTTCTTCACCAGTCTAGTGTTACCGATACAGTATAACTCCACACTTTCTGTGTAAGAGAGCCTGATTTATCGGATTGAATTGTTTTCATTTTTTTTTGGTGGTGCTGGCACAGGAAGATGCACCTACTACAGACTACACCTCACTTATTCCTGCCAGCAAAGCTCTAATTGGATTTTTCCAACAAGGAAACAACTGTCAACGAGCACAACACCAAGCATATTGTAATTGCTGGAAAAAAAGTGGGAGAAAATCAGGCGATTAGGTTTTTAAGCATACACAAATTAGATTGATTGAGGAGAAATCAATGTTTAGACTACAGTGCTATAATGTGTTGGATCTTTTCAGATACATAGTTCTTAATAAATGAGCTATGTGTGCTTTTTGTATTTTCTATATTATCTTAAAAATGCATCATCAAAATTGGCAGGACATTGATTAGTTCATGTCCTTCTTGTATTAACACTAATGGTGTCATCGTGACTTAATTAAACTCATTATTGGGAAAGATTAAAATGTAGACCTCTGCTACTGTCCAATAATTAGTGATGGATGGATGGATGTTTGGATGGAAGGGAGATATAAGATACATGCTTTTGGTTTAATGTGATCCAGTGATGTCTTTTCACCATGTCACTACATCTTTGGTCAAAAGGCAGATGAAAATGTTGCCATGCTGCCAGTTTATCGCCAGTTATTGCAGCCTGGGCGTTAACAAATTCCTCCTCACGGACCAGCGTTTGACTAGAGACCAACAGAGAAGGTATGGAGAGATGTTAAATGAAGTCATTAAGGGAAAATACCAGCACTCTCCAGCACTCATTGCTGTAATTCTGTATGCAGGATAAATTCAGTTGTATCACTATGAAAAGGATCTTATTTTTATAGTAGTTTTGGCCATCTTTTATATCCGTAAAAAAAGAGTTAGCCTCGCTACATGCAACATGCTCACAGTGACGATGCTGACATGCTGATGTTAAGCCTATATTTAGTTTAGCATGTTAGCATGCAAACATTTGCTAATTGGCACTAAACACAAAGTACAGCTATGGGTGATGGGAATGTGTGTATCATGGTGGTTGCTGGAGGGGAAGTCAAGGGGAGGACCAAGGCAGGAATACTTATCTGGGGACCATGAATGTCTGTACAAAATGACATGGCAATTCATAATAGAGTTATTGAGTTATTTCAGTCTGGGCAATAATGGAAAATAATGGACTCACCAGGGGAATGCATCATATGCATTGCATCATAGACCGACTTGGTTCAACTTTGACCTACCCTGTTTGCTGCAGTCTTGCAATTGGGAAGATTTTGGTTATCTCTTGTAGTTTTACCTCCAAAAGAAAGTGGTTCAGATAATCTGCCCAAACTGTTGGCGTGTTCACAACCTGTCTGATCTGACTGCTAGCTCCTTGCTCTGTTGTGCTTGACTGTGTTCTGTATTTGATGGTGTGTT
Organism: Zingel zingel; assembly: GCA_023566125.1. Taxonomy (NCBI): domain Eukaryota; kingdom Metazoa; phylum Chordata; class Actinopteri; order Perciformes; family Percidae; genus Zingel; species Zingel zingel. The sequence goes on along the minus strand of CM042336.1, from coordinate 7,779,661 downwards.
TGTGTGACTGACTGACTGCGTTTTTTTTAAAAGACGTGCGGAGGACGTGACGGCAGTGACGCACGGTTCCGACTGACCGACTCCGACAGCGTCACGGCATCTATACGTCCTTGTCGTAGCAGAAAGCACAGCTCTGCCTACCTCGCTTAGTTTGTCTCTTTAAGCCAGCATCACATCAGAGAAGGCTGGGGTGGGGTGGAAGAGTAGGAGGGTGGAGTTGGGAGGTGGGGGGGGAGCACCCCAGCTCTGACCCAGCCTGGCCTGGTCCGGTACCAGAGAAGGAATGAAGAGAACAGGAGAGACCGGGGGGGAGGAAGCGACTTTGAATCGCAGACATTGAAGGAGGGATCAGAGTGACAGAGGGGGAGGAGAAAAGGGAGGGAGAAAGAAGAGCAAAGGGGAGGGTTTAGGGAAAGAGAGTGAGCAAGGGTGTGTGTGTGTGTGTGTGTGTGTGTGTGTGTGTGTGTGTGTGTGTGTGTGACAGAAAAAGAGAGAGAGAGGGAGGGAGGGAGAAACAGAGAGAGCATGTGAAGCATGCTGCCAGCGCTCGCTCGGTAATGCACTGTGAACAAGCAAGAGAGGGAGTTACACACACACACACACACACACACACACACACACACACACGTACATGCTGCCTCTGTCACACACCCTCACACCCGTATACTTTCACACTGTGTCGCTCCTTCACACACACACACACACACACACTCTCTCCCCTCACACGTGTGCGCTGAGGCAGAGAGGTGCCTTGTTCAGGAGATGCACACTTTCCCTGTCTCTCTCTCTCTCTCACACACACACACACGGACACACACACGGACACACACACGGACGCACACACACGGACACACACACGGACGCACACACACACACACACACACACACACACACACACACACACACACACACACACACACACACGGACACACACACAGTGCAGCTGGACTCAACAGAACCAGACCGGCTACTGTCACCCACCGGTGGAGATTCGCGTGAGCAGCGGCAATACAACATCTACCGTAAGGCACGGCTACCTGGTAGCCTCCCCCCTGCCCCCCACCTAATTCCCCTTCACCTCATCTCCTCTCCCTCGTTCTCGCTCCATTCATTCACCCCCTCGTTCTCCCAGCTGTGAGGCGGCGTGCGTGGCTGAAGGACACAGCGCTGCGCTCTGCTGTGGTGTAGCGCGCTGCCGACAGAGTTGGAGAGCCCGATCCGACAGGGGGGATAGATAGACTCACTGCACTCCCTCCCTTTCTCCCTCTCCCCTTGTTCTTTCTGTGTCCCTGTCTGTCTCTCTATCCCCGCGCTCTCTCGTTCATGAATGTCACCTCTATCTCTGGGAGACGCTGGATTTCTCAAGCCCCCTGTCTTATTTTTTTTCTTCTTCTTTCTCCCCCTTTTTCTTTCAGGGTGCGGGTGAACGCAAAGGGTGATGCCAGGAGAGCTTGAAAGACAGTGAGGAAACTGCACTCCGTTCCAGCAGCGTCCATCCGCACCCCCCTTCATCCTCGTCCCAGCGTGCAGAGCTGATACCTCAGGTCGGACAGGTCTCTACTTCTTGTTCTTCTCCTACTTCTCCTGCTCTGACGTTGTTTCGGATGGAGGCATTTGAAAGGTGACGGACCGAAAGAAAAGGAGCAGTGTCACTCCTGTTATTTTGGAGAGTTGACATTCGGGCATTTTTTCGTCCCACTGAATAGGTTCAGACGGCTGATCCGCAGGATTGAGCGGGTTAAGAGGACTAAACGTGATTTATTTTTTCTTTTTTCTTTTTTTTTTTTTTTTCTTCGTCTGGTTTCATCATGCAGCGTATGGTTCCGTGGATGAATCCTTTCAGACAGGGCTGAGTCGAACTTCATTGGAGCTCCAGGAGGAGGGTGCAGGCACGCTCGGATTGGGACAGAGGCACCAGGGCACATTGCTGGGCTAGCAGCGCACTGGTTTTTAGGTGGATAACAACAGAACTTGTCCCAACAGCGGAACAGTGGCGTATTAAGGCTTCACCTGAACCTCACTCCAACCAGAAAACGGGACAACTAGAAGGACATTTAAACGCCCATCGCTCAGAACCTCAAGAGCCATTTTTCAGCTTTGGGGTGGGCCTTTGGGGGATCCACCTTCATTTCCTCCACCTCCTCCTCGTTTCCTGCCTTTCTCCCCGCTGCTTTGGTCCATCCTCAGAAGCCCCCTCCACCCCCTCCTCAGCTCTGCACCCCTCCCTCAGCGGTGCTCCGTCGCCCTGGGTGAGCGGGCAGGGGGGTGGCCCACGGTACCCCCCGACACCTGGGCGCCACCAAGCCGCCAGTGGCTGGTGAGGTGGCGGCAGGGTCAGCGCTGGGAAGATGGCCGCTCTCGCCAGCTCCCTCATTCGCCAGCGCAGGGAGGTCAAGGACCCCCAGGCAAACCGGCAGATTGCCAGCAAGCGCAAGCCCTGCCCGAAGAGCAACAAGTCGCTCTGCCAGAAGCAAATCCTCATATTAATATCGAAGGTTCGACTATGTGGCAGTCGAGGGAGAAAAATGGAAAAAAGACCAGGTGAGTTCCCCCGCAGGCCTTCCTCTCAAACTCTCCTGTTTTTCCTTCCTCTGTCCTACACCCTGTTCATCTTTTCGTCTTCTTTGCATTTCCTGCCTGTACTGGATAACTGGATTTTGATGGTTGACTTGCCAGACTATAGAATAATCCTCAACTGTAAAGCCTCAATACAGAACATCCCCAGCCTGTAATTTGTAGTGCAGGACTTAATCTGAATCTGGGAAAACATCCCAGCCCATCTTCCTAGTAGCCGTACACAACATGTCCTGTATTTAGGGTTGTACAGGAGATGGGACAGGGTCAAATCCAGCTTAATGCACACCGATTTGTACCCCTGACCAGAGGCATAACCTCGCCTGGTGTTGTGACTGTTGCGACGACTCTGTCGTGGCGCATGTCAACACATCCACACGCTGGTAATCTGCACGCACACAGCGAACTTGGCTCATACATACGGTGATTTACTGTGATATAAAAATGTCAAGAGGCGCCTCATTTGCAATTCTGGGGGACATTACTCTCCCTGTGCTCCCCTCAAGGCAAGTGAAACACAGAATGGCCTAATTTGTCTTGTGTGTTTGCATGTTAAATGTAATTGCAAAATGATTCATTTGAAGCTAAAGGAGACAGTATACAGGAGTACTGTATATGTGCGATGAGTGTGTCTATTTGACATTACAAGCCAAAAATAAAGTAAGGAATACTTCTTAGTGTTGATACTGTTTCTTAAAGATGTCAAAATGCAGAGGCCTTACAATAATATGGGGTTTGAGAGGTTCTGTGGTTGTGGTGAAACCTTCTGAATATGCATTTCTAAATGTAGTTAAGGAGAGGCAGGACTGAACAGTAAAAACACACACACACCAGTGGAGCTGGCCATTTGTCCACAAACTTTTGTAGGTCAGACCAATTTGGTGCCAAGTTTGAGTTTATATTAGTAGTATTAGTTTATTAAAAGCTTTATAGGGTAAAGCTTTTTTTGAAGTTATATAGTCTTCCCCTCACTTTTAGTAGTCTTCTTAGCTTTTTTGATTGGTAACTACAACAGTTTGTTGCCCTGTCTTTCCAATTTTTAAGGTAAACACTATTTTACATACATCTTGGCTCACTCTATACATATATTATGTGCATCTTCATGTGAGCTTGTCCTCACCTCACCGTGTGTGTGTGTGTGTGTGTGTGTTTGTTTTACTATATTCGTGGGGTCCAACCGGGGAATACAGTATACTTGTGGGGTTTGGACAGCCTTGTGGGGCCCAAAATGCTGGACCCCACAAGGTTAAAGTGCTGTTTGAGGGTTAAGACTTGGTTTTAGGATTAGGGTTAGAATTAGGTTATGGTTAGGGTGAGGGTTAAGGTTAGGCATTTAGTTGTGATGGTTAGGGTAAGGGGCTAGGGAATACATTATGTCAATGACGGGTCCCCACAAAGATAGTGAAACAAACGTGTGTGTGTGTGTGTGTGTGTGAGAGAATTTCCCCACATCTACCTCCCTGCACTTCCATGCACAGAATGCGTGTGCGCCCTGTGATATTTATTACCTCAGTGTGCCAAGTTCATCATGGTAATTACGTGGGGTACCTCTAACGTGGGAAGCAGCATCTGCCATCGAGGCAGCTGCTCTCTATATTGTAATTACGGTAGTAAAGTATGTTGGACAGGTCGTGGCAGTGCCAGCGCTTTGGGAAAAAGGCCACGCGTGCGCCATGCCCATTGTTGGAAGCCATTTCCACCCTGATGGCTTCAGTGCTGCTCCCACTCGGATGGATTTATTATGGTAATCGTTGGGACGAGGCATGGGGGCTGTGGTTAGAGACGCATTACCAGTTTTCATCACTTCAAGGTGTGATTTACAGGGGTTAAGGACCCTGTGTGGCAGTGTGTCTTCATCTTTCTCTGTGTGTGTGTGTGTGTGTGTGTGTGTGTGTGTGTGTGTGTGTGTGTGTGTGTGTGTGTGTGTGTGTGTGTGTGTGTGTGTAGCATAGGGAGGACACTACTGACCTCTGGCTGTGTGTGTGTGTGGCTGGTGTATGAGAGTGTGTCATCATGTGCGAGTTTTCTACCTCCTTCGCTGAGCTTCAGCCCGAGGCCACAGTTGACCCCTGGTCAGCAATAAACGCCTAGAATATTCCTGAGCCGTAGCCGCCTCCTCTTCCTCCTCCTCTTCCTCCTCCTCTTCCTCCTCCTGGCAGCACTTGAGAGCAGCCTGCTTACAGCTTGCATTCACTTTGCCTCCAACTGGCTTCCATTGTTTCTGCCGGCATCATTTTGGCTGCTATTGGCTTATTCTGCATCCTGTGGCTTACAGTCTCTTGCATTGTCTTGTATTTTTTTCTAATGGCTTCCATTGTCACATTGGTTTCCTTTGACTCTGGTAACCTTCTCTTGGCTTCTGTTGACTTTTGTCAAGCACAGAATTTTAAGCAGCAAAGGGCCGCAGGTCGGAATTGAACCCGCGGCTGCTGCGTCAAGTACTGAGCATCTGTACATGGGGCGCATGCTCAACCAGGTTGAGCCACTTAAGCGAAGCGACTTAAAGACTGGGGATCGTTCCATCCAGCTGTGCATTTTGTGTGTATATATGGTTGTGTGTTTGTGTGTCCTCAAACATTTGCTACCTGCTTCAAAGTGACAGATGCGGAGGAGTGACGTTTGTATATGTCCCGGCCTGACCCACATACCTTCCATCGCCTTACTTCCTCTCTTACAATGTCACCCTCCATCTCTCCCCACTCTGTCACCTCTACACACACACACACACACACACACACACACACACACACACACACACACACACACACACACACACACACCCCCTCTAACCCTCACCTTACCCATACTAATGATGCCCCAGCACTACACCCCACTCAGCTTATAACAAGGTCAGCTTGCCCTGCTCAAACACTTACAAGCAAGCTAGCCTTAGTGGACACACATATACACAAGTACTTATATCTATAATTACACACACTTGCACAACTACAAACATAAAACCCACACCTAGGCACAGTCGGACTAACAAACTAATAAATCAACACAAACACATAAGATTTCATGATAATTTAAGCAGTGAGTATGGGAGAGAGACAATTTCGCCCTGGCTTTGCACGTGTGTGCATTTGTGTGCGATAAGCAAGTGTGTGTGTGTTTGGGACTGATATGATCTAATGAGGACGTTAAGCCGCCTATTGGATATCAAAGGGAAACCAAAATAGCTTGTGTTCGTCCTCTGACTGCCGGCCGGAGCAGCTGTGGAAGCCCTCCTCTATTCTGTTAACAGGATAGAATAACACTCGGGGTTGTTTCCGCAGCACGGGGCAAGTGTTCATCCAGCCACTGCAGAAGTGTGTGTGTGTGCGTGTGCGTGCAAATATGTGTGCGTTTGTGTCAGAAACAAATAAATGACAGTAGTTGACACTCGCACCTCAGCGTGCGTGTGGGCTTGTTTAACTATATTCGTGGGGTCCAAAAACCGGGAGTCCAGTATACTTGTGGGGTCCGGACAGCTTTGTGGGGCCAAAATGCTGGACCCCACAACTTTAAAGGGCTGTTTGAGGGTTAAGACTTGGTTTTAGGATTAGAATTAGGTTATGGTTAGGGTAAGGGTTAAGGTTAGGCATTTAGTTGTGATGGTTAAGGTTTGGGTAAGGGGCTAGGGAATGCATTATGTCAATGATGGGTCCCCACAAAGATAGTACCACAAACCTGTGTGTGTGTTGCTCATTTTTGTGCCGTGATTCATCAGGCCACATGAGCTCCTCTCATTAACACACACTGATTTATCTCTCTCTTTTTTTCTTTCTTTCTTTCTTTCTTTCAGCTTTCTCCCTCTCCTTTCCTCTCAATCCATCCTCCAACTGGCTTTCTCCTCCTCCCTTTCTCCCACACAGCCTCGATCGCCCCCATCCACACCACTCACTTATCTTCTCAAGGACATCTGGCTTTCTTATAACTGTCTCTCCCTCGGTGCGTGCCTGTCTCTCTTCGCTCGCCGTATTTCCCCCACGGTGTCTAATCATGTTGTCTTTGGGCCAGGCAGTTAGTCACTGGATGCTTCAATGGCACAAATACTGTAGGTATTGTGCTGCCGTGTTACGCAACCCACGGTTCTATTGTTGATGGATCAGGAGCGAGTGTGATGCTCGTTGAATTTAGGGAATTCTAATTGTTGAGATTTGGAGTTTGTTGGCTATTGTTCTCCTTCCCTCTCGGTGTATGCAGCTTCATGTTGCTATGGAGTTATCAAGGGTGTAGGTTTTTTATAAATTATCTAACACATAACAAATTATGATGAAATTGGTAATTCTATTTTCCTTAATAGTCTGCTGTATTATTAATACAGTAACACCACTGACAGCTGCAGCTAACGCTGGATGGAAACTGAACCGAATAATCCTGATTTTAACCCGGAATACTTTTGGAATCGGGCTGAATCTTTGCAAGATTGTCGTTGGATGCTTAGTTTTAGGAAACTGATGCCTGATTAATTGCCTGTACGATCAACGATCTGGTTGTCAAACGATCGGATGGATTTCCAGAACTTTTTAAATTTCTAAATAAGTTTGAGCAGTTTAACTCTGTCTGCTTTTCCACACGGCTGCAGCTGTCCAAAGATCTGTTATAAACTCTCCTGAGCTCGTTTGACTGAAGTGGTATTTTACACGCTGTGGCTACTCTTGTCTTGAGACTTTGCCTGAACAGAAATGAAAGTCCACAGCAGAACAGACAAACGATACTGTCTACATCTTCGCGGGAATGTCGCCACAGACACCCAGTTTGTAATACAGGCTTTCATCAGTGGGCTGTAGGCTCAATCACCATTTGGGTTACCTCATTCAGCGATTGATAGGACATTTATTTAAATGACTTATTTTTTAGAAAAAGGGCTGAAATGGTGCACACTGACTAGCACATTACAGCTCCTCTTAAGATCTCTCAAAGCTTGATGCGACCCCTGGTGAACATTTCATACATATTCATCCCAAAGCCAGTGAAAATCATCAATTGAAGCTTACATCTTTTACTATTGAATACTTTTTTTTTAACAGAACTAAGGCTTTTAATGCCTCATTCATACAGTTTCCTCTATCCATTCATATACAAACTGCCCATGAACGTGTATACTGTAGTACCACTCACATACCAATTGCTGAGGAATAATGCAGCAGTTTGACATGAAAAGCCAACCAGAAATCAGTTCAGAGAGTGAAAAGATGCTCCCTCCTTTTTGAGACAGTGCAGTGAGGAGGCAGACGTGAACAGCTGTACAGTAAACCACAGTAAATAAACCTGCTACAAGCCAGTGGGCATTTAAAATTGCCTCATTACATCGATGATCATGAAAGCATTTTTACAATATTCTCACTGTGGAGGTCCATCTGACTACACATAAAGATGTCTCACATGTTATCATGTTAGCCCCCCCCCCCCCCCCCCCCCACTGCCCCTTTAGTGCCAAGTTTTCTGTAGCATCCACTGATACCAAACAACAGGCAGAGATTTGATCACATATCTCCCATGAGGAGTTTGTTTTTGGAGACAATAATATCCAATATCCCCAATGGAAATCATCTGGTAGTCCCAAGAACCTTCCTTAATACTTTGAGTAGGGCCGACTCTTAGATCTTTTGCTCATTAGCTACAGACAACCAACCGTCCCCCATCCATCACCGGAACGCCACATCGCCACGTGCTTCAAAGCGTGCAGTGGACGGCCTCTGTTGTTTCGTAACAGGTTCCGCCCTCTGTCTCTGCCAGTGTGCCAGATGTTGTGTATGAAATGTTGCCCGGAATAAATGATTTTGAGATGCTAACATTTGGCCTGTGCGATGATCAATGTGGGCTTTCAGTGCCGCCCCTCCCAACCAATTGATTTATGGAGCGGTACACCATTTGTTTTGATGCGGAGTGTTTTTTTTTTGAACGGGCATCAATCATCATTATCGGACAAAATAGAATATTTCCGGTGCCTGTGCCTGATTATTTCTCTGTGTGTGTCTTTCCCGTCCTGTACTTCAGTGTGGGCTAAAAGTTTGCTCCAGTGTGTTCCACGGAATAAGTGTCTGAACTGTGTGTGTGTGTATGTGTGAGTGCTAGTGAGGACATGTTGGGCTTACGAAGGCGGCAGTGTGCCCTGGTAGGAATGAGGCAAGCCGCTCGGGCTCGGTATGGCGCATTCTTGGCACGGCATGGCACTGAGAACACCAAAGTGCAATGAGAGCAGGGCAATGATGCCGAAGGGGTTTAAGTTCAGAATACTTTGCTCTTCAGATGACCGCCAGCTGAGAGGCACACACCCACAGTGAAGCATGTCTGCATGCATGCAAATATGCTGGCATTTAGCTACAGCAGCACTCAACATCGTATTTCCACTCCGCTGGGATTCACCGTCTTGAGAGCCCAAGTAACAAATGGCCGGCAAGCGTCGAGTCAGCATCTTGCAACCCCCCCACAACTCCCACCACCAACTCAACCTTGCTTTTCTCAATGTCAAACCCCCTCACCCCACACACACACAGAAACCGCGCACTGTCCCTTTAATCAATGCCGATAGTTAAATCGCAATATTAACATGCCGAGGACAGTAAAGCCAGCATTAGCATTTTTGTATGCAATCAATTTGCCGCATGGTTTGTGTGGCGAGCTGACGTATGTCACATCACATGGACATGGCTGTTTTAGGTATACAGGACACACACACACACACACACACACACACACACACACACACACACCAACAGAGAGCATGAAAGCCTTCTGGCTAGATCCCAAACAAGACATAGAGGCGTGCTAAGGCACAGAGAGATCCACAATGGCACTGAGCACACACACGCACGCACGCACACACACACACACACACACACACACACACACACACACACACACACACACACACACACACACACACACACACACACACACACGAGAATGTCCTGCATGAAGACTCTGACCTCTCTCTCAGCTTAACCGTGTCCCTGACCGAAGTTACACTATTGAAAGAAAGCACATTAACTCATGTCATTCTCTCTCTCTCTCTCTCTCTCTCTCTCTCTCTCTCTCTCTCTCTCTCTCTTTGTGTGTGTGCGTGTGTTTACCTCTCACTCTGACACACCTCAAACCCTTCCAACCTGCCGTCATGTGATGGCGAGAATAAACTGGCCTTATGGGAAAAGCCCTCTGTGTGTGCATGCTTTCCTGCTTCTGTATCTGATTACGTTTTAATTTACTTTGATCACAGAGACCGTGGCACCCAAGGGTGGTGTAGAATTTACTGACAGGTGCTGCGTGGACCAAGAGATCAGCACAGCCAACGCCGAACTCTGAATTGTCATTGACTGAATATTATTTCACTTCAAACGTAGAGGGGATAGAGAAGATAAAGTAAAGCAATTATTATTTGACTGAAATTCTGAGTCTCCAGTAGAATACAAATTCTTTGTCATTGAAGATCATTCGCTTCTGGCAGCTGTAAAAGTGGATGTTTTTGTTAGTTTTAATGAGTCTAAACCTGCCACTGAAATACTCTTAATGTTTTTTTTTATTTACAACTGTCCTAATACTTTAAAAGGCCGTTTCACCCAAATTACAAAGAAACATATTTTCCCACCTAGGTTTTCATAGGGACTATTTTCTTCCAAAGTTTGTGTTCTGGCTTTTTAAGATAAACATAAGTTTAGAAACCGACTTTCTACAAGTGACCGAGATGAATTCAGTACCGACCCTTTCAACATATATTTGCAGATGTGATGAAATGACCTCTTCTTTATCAGTCTATCTCTCGTCTTTCGTCATCACCTCTCTTCCATTCCTCCCCTTCCCGTCTTTCCTCCACTTGTCCTCCTCTCCTGCTTACATGCACACAGAGCATGCTTGCTGCATTTACTGTACTTAAAAGTGCTGTTGACACGTCAGTACATGACTAACACTGAATAATGTAACTTGCCTGCGTCTATAGACTGTCAGCAGAGGCGAGTGTTTCGACCCTATAGAGACAATTCTTTGATGTTACTGCATACGTAACATTCCAGACATTCACACAATCTGCATATTCACATGCAAACGCTGCTGGATTGTATTGAAGAGAAACGTGGCAAATCACACAGACAGGCATCCACTTTACATTTGCAGTTGCTCCCTTGTTCACACTGACGTACACACACACACACAGATGGTAAAGGGGGAACGGTGCACACAGAGCTGTGAGCTATACTGTATCAACCCCTTCAAGGCTATGGTGTGTGCTCAAAATATACATACATGTGTTCTTTGTATAAGGATTTGGCATGTGTTTGCTCCCTTAAAAAAATAAACAAGTCAGAAACATTGTGAATTCCCAAGTGTGTGTTAGAGCTGTCAGTCCTCCTCTATAATACCATTCAAATTTCATTTATTTTTTTAAATATTCAAATATTTACTGCTCAAATGCAGCCTGTTATTAATATATTACACTACTCAGGCTTATGCATTGTCAGTGCCACTATAAGCCTGTGGTTGTTACACGTTTTGTCCACTAGAGGGACTTCCAACATCAGCCTGGCCTTAAAGGGCATTACATAATATACATACATACAACATACAATGGCGCATTGCATTTCTTGCACTCATCTTTGTTTACATTCATTTCCCACCACGAGCACACAGCGAAACGATTTGTCATAAACTAAGTCACACTAGTGTTAGCCACGATGCTAACGGCATTGATAACCAAACCACATGGTGCGGTTTCTAATATTTTTGTCATTTAAAAGCCGCCTGTTTCTTGCAGATTGTCACATTACTGAGAATCCAGCTGTTAGAAGGTAATATATGAAGTCAAAGCTAACTCGACAGCTGTAGGACAGCTAACATTAACTTTAGCTGTCTCCATGAAGCTCCCAGCTAAGCTCCTATAACTCGTGACGCAAGAATGAGCTAACTAATAACATAAGCATTTAGGCTCGGTGGATGTCAACTGAGCAACTCAGAGATTTGAGTTGCAAGAAAATATCAGTAGGAAACTACACTTTAAAATCTAACTGTTAGTCTTTTTTTTTTTTTAGTGGTGCCTTATTTTCAGTTCAATTTGTTCAATAAAATAATGTTGGAAATTATTTCCTTGCATTTGTTTTAAATTCAACAAGAAAATTGTAGTATTTCAGCAGAATACTGAAAGAAATGCAGAACTGAGTACACCTAAAATATCTGTTTATTAATCTCAAGCAATATCGTAATGTTATCGCATATTTTCCTCATATCGTGCAGCCCTACTACTTACATAATGTAAGATATTTAGCATGCAGATGAGAGGAGAACCTCTTTTAAAACTGGGGCTTTACCTCTGCCATTGGATGATTCATCATGCAATTAGACTGTGCAGAGAGGGAGGGAGGGAGGGAACGACAAGAGAAAGAGCTGTTCCTTGAGCCGAGCACCAAGTCTTTGTTAAAACTATTGGCAAGAGCCATCGACTGCAAAACGCGGCACAAATTGTTAATCAACCTGCCCCACTGCTTTATTATTTCATCTCTTTAGTTCTGTCAAAGCAGTAACCTTTTCAGATCTAGTCAATGCAAACAAAATGCAACCACGATTATGGGGGAATAGAGCTGGGCAATATTTCAATATTATATCGATATCGTGATATGAGACTAGATATCGTCTTAGATTTTGGATATTGTAATATCGTAATATGGCATAAGTGTTGTCTGTTCCTGGTTTTAAAGGCTGCGTTACAGTAAAGTTATGAACTTACCAGACTGTTCCAGCTGTTCTATTTGCTTTTACCCACTTAGTCATTATATCCACATTACTGATGATTATTTATCAAAAATCTCATTGTGTAAATATTTTGTGAAAGCACCAATAGTCAACACTACAATATCGTTGCGGTATCGATATCGAGGTATTTGGTCAAAAATATCGTGATATTTGATTTTCTCCGTATCGCCCAGCCCTATGGGGGATCAAACTAACCAAAGACTTGTAGCAGGCCAACCTCCCCACAACATATGACAATATACAGTAAATGAACATTTATTTAAATGGAAACTGTAAAATAGTAAACTGAATATCTTTTGAGTTGTGGACAAAACAAGGAATTTCAGGACGTCATCTTGGGCTTTGGGAAACACTGATCGACATCTTTTTTTTTAATTCTTTTTATATACAATATTCTGATATTTTAGAGACCACTGGGACCAATTATTCGAAAAAATAATCGACAGATTAATCAACAGTGAAAATAATCGTTAGTTTTAGCCCGTGTATTGGGTGCATGCATTGTTTTCTGTGAATCTCTGGGGCATGGGTATACTATATATTGAATCCTGCCAGCACTATCAATGCAATTTACCATACGCTGTATAGAAATGTGGAGGGGTCTAATGAACAAATTGAACTTCAAGTGTATATATATATATATATATATATATATATATATATATATATATATATATATATATATATATATATATATATATATATATATATATATATATAAAAAAGATTTTCCATGAATTGATATTGGTAGTTCTACTGTATGTATTTCTCTTTCTGCACAGCACTTGACGGATGTGATCTCAACTGCCTTTCCTCACGATGAAAGTCCTGTAGGTTGGCGGGGGAGTCAGTTGAAATAACTTCCATCCATTTGTGTCAAATTCTGAAGCTAACAGTTTCACGCTGGATATGTGACTCACACCCAGCAGCCGGCAGCTAAAGGGCAGAAGACAGACAGAGGCGGTGTAGCACTGCTTGAAATCTTTGCAAGTTGAGATGTCGCAAGCCCCCTTAAGGGCCATTGGGCCATGAAGGACAGCCATTTCACAGATATCTATCATCATTATTTTTGAAACCATTTCGGCTTTATTAGACGTTTTGAAGTGGCAAGTGATTGCATAGAGCGGCGGCCTTGTGCTCATTTTCACAAAGGTCACACGACCGATTCAAGCCCATGATGCTGACTACCGTGATGACTCCTATCTACCCAACATCTATCGCTCCGTGCTTTAATTCATGTTCCACGCACATATGGACGCATTAACAAATGTAGCCATGTTTAGTGTGTTTTCGTGTAATCCGTATCAGGACTTGCTGGAAATGGAGGGCAAAAGCATAAAATCTTTATAATGAAACCAGACGATATAACTTATTAAACTCCTGTTTTCATCACAAATTCATGTCATACTTTTAAACCAAGGCTCATTATTTCACCATGTCTTACTGCCAAATGTCTCATTCTCTCCTTAAGGCACTACTTACATCAGACGTTAATGGTCCATACTGTAGAGTGCAGCATATTTCAGTGAAAATATACGTATTGTTCAAAAGTATATCTATGTCGAAGGTGGCACATGGATCCTAGCTTGAAGATGGACGTGGGAAGATAATGGTGACAGAGACGTAGAGCTACTCGGTAGCTGAAATTGGAAGTGACAGAGAACAAGCTGGATTCAGAGAGCCGAATCCCAATTAGAGAGCTCCGTCACCGATTCCTACCGCACAGTATTTGATTTGTGTGATTCTGGTACTGTTTCACGGCTCATGTTCCTCCTGCGAGCTGCTCGGCCCAGGATGGACTGAACTCAGGGCGGACTCTGCCAAAGCCTCAGCTGTTCGCTCGGCAGAACACAGACTTTGTGGCAGGACGCCATCTTAGCATCCCGGCACTGACAGAGACAGGGAGACAGAGGGAGAGATTAATCTATTGCTTTCATCCATCAGTTTAAATTGCTTTCAGGAAGGCTACCTTCACTATTTGATGCACCTGCATCAAATATCATCTTCATCCGGGCGCCCGGATAGCTCAGTTGGTAGAGCGGGCGCCCATATATAGAGGTTTACTCCTCGACGCAGCAGGCCCGGGTTAGACTCTGACCTGCGGCCCTTTGCTGCGTGTCATTCCCCCCCCCCCACACACTTTCATTTCTTTTATATATATATACACACACACGGATCAGTAATCCTGGTCCCTTTGCAGAAAAACAGCCCCAAAGCATGATGTTTCCACCCCCATGCTTCACAGTAGGTATGGTGTTCTTTGGATGCAACTCAGCATTCTTTCTCCTCCAAACACGACGTGTTGAGTTTTTACCAAAAAGTTCTATTCTGGTTTCATCTGACCATATGACATTCTCCCAATCCTCTTCTGGATCATCCCAATGCTCTCTAGCAAACCTCAGACGGGCCTGGAATAGGGCTTTGACTCCGAACTTCGTTATTCGAATATTAAAAAAAATTACTTTCGAACAAATATTAGGCAGCCCTTAATATTGGAATTTCGAATATGTTATGGGAATTGTATTTTGTAAATGTGTTTGCTTGTAAACCTTGTTTTCAATTCAGATTCCGAGGCTTTTTCACGCATTTCAAAATGTAACTACACGTCGCGGCGACGCACGTCGCTAGGCCGCGGCTTGGTAGCGTTGCATTTCCCCCCGACTCATTTCCTGGTTCTCTTTCTCCATAAACAGCGTGAAATCAAGGAGAGGGTTAACTTTTCCTGCTGCAGATTTCCCACCGTGGTCAGAAAGAACAGGGGAGACGATTTGTTTCTCTCACTATGACTAGAGACGCTACTCGCTCTGAAGCTACCGGTAATCACCGTCACTCTCTCACAACACACGCTTCCCCCCCACCCCCCACACACCCACACACCCACACACCCACACCCACTCGATGCACACACCAGCACACAAGTATGAACATCAGACCACTTATGTAGGCTACGGTGAAAGCTCCGAAATTCCCGTCGAAAGCATACTGTTTGTGTTTAATCTAGGGTCTGACTTTTCATAAAAAATAAAAATAAAACGTTGCGGCAATGTGTTTTTCTTCTGAAAACATAATTGCCTGCCTATAGACATTGACTGATACACTGCCCTCTGGTGGACAGAACATATACAACTTATACCAATATAGGTCTGACTGAAGGCATTTAATGGTCAAAATATTATTAATAAATATTCAAATATATTCAAATATTAATATTAATAAACAAACTGACTTCGAATATGATTTTGGGGAAAAAGTCAAAGCCCTAGCCTGGACGTGTACTGGCTTAAGCAGGGGGACACGTCTGGCACTGCAGGATTTGAGTCCCTGGCGGCGTGGTGTGTTACTGATGGTAGCCTTTGTTACTTTGGTCCTAGCTCTCTGCAGGTCATTCACTAGGTCCCCCCGTGTGGTTCTGGGATTTTTGCTGACCGTTCTTGTGATCATTTTGACCCCACGGGGTGAGATCTTGCGTGGAGCCCCGGATCGAGGGTGATTATCAGTGGTCTTGTATGTCTTCCATTTTCTTATAATTGCTCCCACAGTTGATTTCTTCACACCAAGCTGCTTACCTATTGCAGATTCAGCCTGGTGCAGGTCTACAATTTTGTTTCTGGTGTCCTTTGACAGCTCTTTGGTCTTGGCCATAGTGGAGTTTGGAGTGTGACTGTTTGAGGTTGTGGACAGGTGTCTTTTATACTGATAACAAGTTCAAACAGGTGCCATTAATACAGGTAACGAGTGGAGGACAGAGGAGCCTCTTAAAGAAGAAGTTACAGGTCTGTGAGAGACAGAAATCTTGCTTGTTTGTAGGTGATCAAATACTTATTTTACAGAGGAATTTACCAATAAATTCATTAAAAATCCTACAATGTGATTTTCTGGATTTTTTTTTTCTCATTTTGTCTCTCATAGTTGAAGTGTACCTATGATGAAAATTACAGGCCTCTCTCATCTTTTTAAGTGGGAGAACTTGCACAATTGGTGGCTCACTAAATACTTTTTTGCCCCACTGTGTGTGTGTGTGTGTGTGTGTGTGTGTGTGTGTATATATATATATATATATATATATATGTATATATGTATATATGTATGTATCATCCTATTTTTTTCCATTAGTTTTCATTAAATATGCAAACTAAAACAGCTCTATTCAGACCAAGCTTAAAGGGATACTTTAATACTTAATACTGATTTCAAACCAGCTCTGTGTCATCTTTGTGTGGGCAGTGTGTTTAGACGGTGTGTTTGGCTTCCTCCCGTGGTGCCAGTGCACGATCCAGCACATTTTTGGCGGACCTCTGCAGTGAAGTGTGCGGTGCGCATGGCACATGAATTTCAATTTAGTTTTCAATTCAGTCTTACTCATACTGTGAGATCATAAGACGTCATCTAACCCCTGAAAATATTGAATGCAGTGCGATGTGATATTAAATCCCAAGTGCTATAAGCTACAACATTAGAACAGTGGGCTTACCTATCCATACATGTGTGTAAGATGAGCAAACACCAACATATAGGGAGCGCCACAAGTGCAGTAGCCTCAACACCACCGAATTGCTGCTAACATCTAGGATTTGTTCTGCGAATGGCAATTAAACAATTGACATAGCTAGCTAGTTATTAGGGCTGCAGCTATCGACTATTTTAGTAATCAGGTATTCTACTGATTATTCCTTCCTAAACTCAACCCATTTAGTGCATTTAAGTGCCACATTACATTCTTGGTATTAAAGAAAACATTTTCTATCTCACGGTCTGTCTCTGGATATGCTGACTGCTCTCCTCCCAGCGAAGTAGTAATCTCCTAGCGGGCTCGTTTGTGGTCCGATGAACAGTAAATTCATAAAATTCAGTGCCCTACGTCGCAATTTCCCACACTACCATAGTTGTCATATTTCACGGAGATGGACCTTTAGTTAGCGGCGGTATCAACTCAAATTGAGCCAGTTCTAGGCCCAGTGCCGGGGTCAGAGCGGGCTGCTGGCCAACGGCAGCACTGGGTCTAACCTGATCTGGCAGGGGAGTTGGAGCGGCCCGCAGTGAGTGCGTCGTTCGACAGTAATCATCCGTGCCAGACACAGTTCGCTGTCATAAAGTCATGAGATCTTTAGTAACCGAGTTACTTGAGTTTCCTGAGGAACGTTTTAGCCCTACTAGTTACCTTGCTACAGCCAATAAAACAATAACCACATAAAAAGTGACGAGTGTGGACGAGCTGTACAGGTTGTTATAAATTAACACACAGAAATAACTCTAAAGGGCAATTTTTTTTTGTTTTCAACCTGGACCCTATTACCCCATGCATTTGTGTCTAATAGACTGATATGAATAAACGATTTTTGTCACTAAAAGTGATTGTTTTTACCACTGGCTCAGATTGTTATTAAAAGCGTGCGGCAACATTATCGATCTCACGAGGTGACGTCTTGTCCGAAGACAGCGCCGTGGGGTAGAACGTGGGTCTGGGGAAGGGCGTTCTGGGGGTTTGTTGTTTTTTGGAGTGCGGAAATTATAGGCCTGGGTTATCTAAAAGATTTTCTGTGCCGTGGCTTAATATTGAAATGATTTCGACAATGTGGATGAGGTCATCAATTCGCCTGTTTCAATCAGTCTGTTGGACACAAATGCATGGGGAAAATAGGGTCCAGGTTGAAAATGACTTTGCTGTTTGAAACATTGTGATTTACATAAAAAACCTCCACAGAATTCTATTTACACAACTTTTTGCAATGTTTCTTAGTTTGCACTCCCCCTCCCCCCTTCTGTCTCTCTCTCTCTGGGACTAAAAGTGAATTGGGAGATGGTAGGATTAGAGCAGACAAGGACAGACTGAAGGTAACCAAGAGGAGGGAGGAGGAGGAGGATGGAGAGAGGAAGAGAGATATAAGTGGGATGCCACAAGTCAGGAGGTCTAGGGAAGAGAGGGACATGCAAATGGTATTATATCATGCAAGTTAGGGGTCGGGGGAAAACGATACAGCATAGTATCACGATATCTTTCACGGCAATGCTGTATTGATACACAAACGTCAAGTATAAATCTATTATGTACTGTATGTGTTGGTCAGTTTGTCCGCTTGACAATCCCATTTTGCAGCAATAAATTAGATGAGCAAACAGAGAAATTTATATTTTTAGATAAAACAGATGTTGACAAAGTTTGAAATTGGGTTACATTTGAAGTTGGAGAAAAGCTAATCAATTGCAGCATATCGCAGAATATCGCAATATGTTTCAAATCGCAATAATGTTGTGATTCGTGACGTAAGTATTGTGATGATATTGTATTGTGAGGCCTCTGGTGATTCCCACCCCCTAATGCTAGATAATGTAGTGTAATCACCTTACATTGTGTTACACGTTTACACTTTTGAGCCTCACTTCACTGAGCATGAAATGACAGTTTGGAGTATTTCAGTGGTCAGACGAAAGTCTATTTTGGCTACTACTTGCCATGTCTGGGTTTTGGAGTGTCTCTCTTTCTCAGTGTGAGCGTGTAGGGTTATTGACTTTTTGTCAGCTCTTGTTTTGCAGGGTTTTAGCTTCTAAACAGCGGTTGATCTCAGGACATCTCTATTTGGGTTTGGAGATCTAAAAGCATACCCAGAGCAACAGAGTGTGTAATTCCTATCACAACTGTCCTGAGAAAGTTTAGTCCCAGTCTTCCAGACTGATCTCATGAAGTGGCGTATGTATGACACGCCAATTCGTATTCCATTTTTGGCGTGTTATCAAGACGCATACTCGCTTTTTAGCGTGTTTATCAATGCCGTTTTGGCCTCCATTGACTTACATTACCTTGCGATTGTGTGTGAATTGACGCGTAGCGAGTAGTATGAAAGGGCAAAAATCCATGTAGGGACGTTGGCGGATGGGTCAAACGACACAGGACTTTGACCCAGGAGACCGGGGATCGTGTCCCGCGTGTTACGTTTCCTTCGTGTCCCGCCTGTCATGTTTCCTAAACTCTTCGTGGATATTCGTGGTTATGTAGAGAAAAAGGAAATGTTTTGAACTACTTTTACCTTTTTAAAAAAAAAAATAAAAAAAAATAATAATAAAAGGACTGGCACAGCTCTGCAGGAGCTGATGAGTCAGGTAAGAAAGGGAGGTAAGGAGGAAAGGAAGTAGTAGCACACAGATACGTCTTGGAGAGCCACAGCGCGATGGAGAGATAGGGAAGAGGAAGCAAGAGCTAAAAGCAGCCTTAAAATGGCGAGGAGGAGATGGTGTGATAGACAGATGGAAGGATAAAGAGAGGAGGTAGCTGGGTGGAAGCAAGCAGGGAGGTAAGAGGGTCAGGCGCAGCGGAGAGAGAGAGAGATGGACCGATAGGGGGACGAAAGAAGGAATGCAAAGATGGAGGGAGGAAGATAATTACCAAAAAGTAGCAGGCAAAGAGCGATGGAGGAGAGAGAGAGGGAAGAGCTAGTCCTGGGAAAGATGAAGCTACCAACAGTTCTCATAATTTAGTCTGAAAAATGCCGCTTATTCAATGGATGTGTCTTTGTAATGAAGATTTCAGTGCTGGGTGGAAGACACACACACACACACACACACACACACACACACACACACACACACACACACACACATATATATAAGTTATGTATATAGAGTGTGTGGTTTTAATGTAAATATGTACATACAGTGTGTGTGTGTGAGTAAACTGAAACTGGAGTCTCGGGGCAGTGCCGCCCGGAGCTTTAGAAGAAGATAAGCAGACATAATTAAGAGGCCATTAATAAATTTGTTAATGAGCACTCCATGTAACAGAGAGACCGCTGGAGAGGGAGAGATCATGTGTAATTGTGCGCATGGATGTGTGTGTGTGAGGCACAGAGGGGGAGGCCCGCTCACTTTGTGTGCGTCTCTCATATTCCATATCAGGCGTATCTGCTGGCTGAGATAAGTTATCATTGTGAGATATGTCCTGCCTGTGACACATACACACTGTCATCTCGGCTCCATTTGCATAAAGAGGGCTTTTAGCGATGCCCTTGTACCCTCAATGACAGTATTACTCGACACACACACGCACACATGCATTCATTATGTATTAGTTGCTTCCCATATAGTTCAGTTTTAATGTAAGGATTAACTCTATTACAATTTGAATTGAAACCTAAATATCTACCAATATTTGGCCTGTTTAAGTTAAGTTTAGGAATTGAGTTGAAACTATTATTTCTAACAACCGAGTGATCGTCCTCTCTCAGGAGTTTTCAGGAGTCACATTCTACCATTCAAAATTCCATTCATATATCAACAGGGCTGTACCGAATACCATTTTTTTTTTTTTTAGCTTTGCAGCTTTGGCGTTGGTGATTGCGGCGGCGGCAGCGGCGGGGGAAACCAACATTTCCGACCGCACCTGAAGGCAGCTTTATTAAGAAAAGAGACAAAGCGAGAGACGAAGTTACTGCTTTGTTGTTGCAGGACACAGTCACCACAAAATCCTGGGCAGTTTTTTTTTACACCTTCATAGTGTGCTTTTCTCCAATAGTTGAATCAGACTCAACTCTTTGCCGCAGGCATTCAAAACAAACACAAAGCCCTTTTTTGCCGGACTGTCTGAAGAGTGATGAGCTACTGTATGCTGTGTGTGTGTGTGTGTGTGTGTGTGTGTGTGTGTGTGTGTGTGTGTGTGTGTGTGTGTGTGTGTGTGTGTGTGTGTGTGTGTGTGTGTGTGTGTGTGTGTGTGTGTGTGTGTGTGTGTGTGTGTGTGTGTGTGTGTGTGTGTGTGAATGAATGCTCAGCCAGCCGGTGCCTCAACTGTATTGGCATTATGCATGGCCGTGCTGTCTTTATCTTATCTCCTGAAAACGACACCAGACTGCTACAGTAGAACCATACAGACCGCTACACACATCACACTGCTTGCTTCTAGCGGACATTTAGCTAGCAGCTTAATCCCTACAAAACACCACAGTAGGGCTGTCAACAAATATTCTAAATTCGAATATATATTCGAAGAGTTTTTAAAAAACGAATTTCGAAGGTGAAAATTAATATTCAAATTTTTAAAAGAAATGTGGAGAATAACGCGTGCGGTAGCAGAGGCTGTCTGGCTGTCTGCTTTGCGAGTGGGCGCGCTAGCGCGCCTGAGGGTTCAGGGACAGGTCACAGGAGTCGCACAGCGTCACTGCTGAAAGTTGACTTGTCTTGCATGGAAGATGGCAGAAAGTGCAGAGCCCAACTCGACCGCATCAGAGAAAGCGATTTTAACCCCCCAAAATCTAAAAAGCCATGTCTGGAAGTACTTTGGATTTTGGTCGGTAGGAGGTAAAATAGTTGAGCCGCAAGATAAAGTTGTATGCAAGCTATGTAAAATACAGTTAGCATACCATTCAACCACTAGCAACATGAGGTCACATCTCGAAAATGTGCACCCACATGAGCATGGCATAATGTGTGGAACTCCAGCTAAACAGTCACGTCTTGACACGTATTTTACACCGCCTGCCACAAGCTCTTTGTCTGCAACACGACAAGAGGCCATAACGGAGAAATTAATTTCGTTAATTTGTAAAGACATGAGACCAATCAGTGTCGTGGATGGGGCAGGCTTCAGGGAGTTCTGTCAAGCAATGGAACCAAGGTACCGTATCCCTAGCCGTGGAACAGTCACCAATAGAATCGTAGAAGTATATAACAGCACCTCAGACAAAATAAAGGAATCAATCAAAGACAAAGATGTGGCTCTTACCACGGACGGATGGACATCCCTAGCGACAGCATCCTATGTTACAGCAGCGGCCCATTGGATTAATGATTGGGAAATGCTTAACAATGTGCTAAAAACAAAAGAGCGTAAGGTAAGCCACACTGCATGCATGAATAAAGGTTAAATGCACTGCTTCCACTGGTTTGATTATTAACCGTTTCATGTCAAGGAAAAGCTCCATGTTTACCACAGCACAGCTCGCTCGGAGCGTTCAATGTCGGTTCTATATAGGCTACTGTGAAACTTCAATTAATGTTAATATTTGTTTCAATCACTGAATGAAGCCTGCTATATTTGGGACAATAGTCGCAACCTTAAGTTGCTTACACAAAACTCTTGATCAGCACTCAAAATGTGTTTATTGTTGTTCATTTTAAACCGTTATGCGTACAGCCGCAGATTGCGTAGAGAGCGTGAGGGCGAGAGAGAGAAAGTGCTCGAGTGAGCGAGCGTGAGGTCTGTGGTCTTGGCCATCATTTGATTTACTTGTTTTTGTGTAGGTAATACGTTGTCAAATATGTTTAAACTTAAATAGACTACCTATACAAGTATTTATGTCTCTTTGTATTAATTTGTCCTGTTATTGATGTAATGCGTGTCATTGACAAAATGCGCTTCATTGACAAAATGCGCATACGCAACCAGATGTTCGAATAGTTTGAATATTATGTGTTTTTTTAGAGGGAATATTCAAACGTCATTTTTGAGCAATTTTGACAGCCCTACACCACAGTAAATGTCAGCATGCATGCACGTTTAAAAAACGACAACGAATATTGGAATCCCAAAATTGAAAATTGAATACCTGCCCATCGAACAAATATTCAAATATTTGGATCCAGCCCTATAAATCAAGGATTTTAGCTGATAATATTTTTAGAACCAGGGCCTCTGTTATTTGGATCGAGTAGCTTGTAAAATATAAATTGTGTCAGATTTAGTAGGCTACAGCTGTTATTTTTTTAGTTTTATTTATTTTTTGGGCATTTTAGGCCTTTATTTTGACAGGACAGCTGAAGACGTGAAAGGGGAGACGGGGGGATGACATGCAGGAAAGGGCCGCAGGTCGGAGTCGAACCCGGGCCCGCTGCGTCGAACTGGACATTACATTGTCCAGTTCATTCGAACTACAGATCCGCTCCCCGATCTGACAAACTTGCATAATGTAATGGACAATTCCGCTTCCAACCTGTAGGGGGACCGAAGCGGGGAAAAGTTACCTAGTGTTGCTTTAACGCAAACTCCTTTTTACAATTTTTTTGACGCAAGATTAATGTGCGCGTTGTGCGATTTGGGCTGTTCTGTACTTTAGGAAATCAGAAAGCGACGCAGCAGTACTGTTGTGGATGGCTAGCAGAAAGCATAAAGTTCTCCGTGATAACATCCAGAAGATCACCAGACCCGCCATCATCCATCTGGGTCGCCGTGGCAGATGGAAGCGCATCTCCTTCTACTGTCAAGTAAAAAGAAATAAAAAATATCTAACTTTACACTTTTCATTTCGATGTAGTTGTCCCCCAGCTAGAATTAGCATGACTAATAGG
Source organism: Zingel zingel (assembly GCA_023566125.1). NCBI lineage: Eukaryota > Metazoa > Chordata > Actinopteri > Perciformes > Percidae > Zingel > Zingel zingel. The sequence goes on along the minus strand of CM042336.1, from coordinate 7,756,096 downwards.
CTTATAGATCGTAAATATACTTGGGAGAACATTTTGTTTTTATATCTCTATACTACTACCACTCTGATGAAAAAATGAAGACCAGAGCAAGCTGGAGTTTAATAAAACGTGTCACATTAAATGAAGCCACATTACAGTATGCATATGATACAGCAGTCTAAACTGGGAGTCATTTATACATATAGCGTACTCCTCCGCCTGCAATATGTCAAGGTAAAGTGAACACTCCAAGTCTTAAACGCTAGCCTAGAAATCTAGACGCACCCTAGCGGCAGCAAATGTAATTTGCAGCCAGGGTTAGTCTAGCAACTCTCCGTTGGCATGCGAGCTGAAAAAACCAAACTCTAGTCAGGCCAATCACATTGTGTATAGATGTGATGGCTTATGGCTACTGCTGCTGGCGAACAGCGGTCTTCTGGAAGACTTGGAGTTAAGCTTTTCTTTGAGAAAAGAACAAAGAACGACACTGAAGTCATTCTTAAAAAAGGAAGAGGTGTTCGGAGTTTTGCCGACCGGATACGGCAAAAGTTTAATCTATCAACTAGCTCCGCTACCTTCTTGGTTGCTCTGCCTGGTTGTAGCGCTATCCTATTGCGTGCAGAGGGAATTTGAAGACAACCGTTTATCCCGCCCCTCGGATTGAGCCCTGCCAATGAGCCGTGAGTTCCCAGACCCAACATCTTGATGTGGGTCTGGCTTGTCAGGCTACTTAAATGCAGCAGTTTCAAATATTAACACACACACACACACACACACACACACACACACACACACACACACACACACACACACACACACACACACACACACACACACACACACACACCCACACCCTGAGGGCTGTGTTGTGTTATGTGGGGCTTTCAGCAGAAGTATAAATGTTAGATTAATGTCACTCAGGGAGCTGGGGAGTGCTTAGGTCAGAAGGATATGACATAAGAAGTTGAAGCGGGTGCGGGTTGCAGTTTACATTCAAGCACGTGTGAAGTTCAGATAGGGAACCACTGACTGGGCAGTGAAGAAGCGAGAAGAGAGTTTACTGCTGTCAATTTCTTCTCCCTCCGTGGAGAGAGATTGATCCCGCTTATGCTGCTTCATACTCTGCTACTCACACCGTAGCTGCCTTGGTTAATAGTGTTTTAAAATGAAAAAATTGCCATCAGCTTTTGTGGACTAAAATGGGAAGTTGTTCAGAAGTGGACACACACAAGACTTAAAAACATGCGGTGGAAATGACTTCTCACACTGACATCATGTATTGTTCAGTGGAATTCATTTAAACAGGGATTGGCATTCAATTTGACTTATAGCCTTGGACACTCAGGCAGCTACTCTGTGGTAGCCTGAAGCTACAGCGCCCATGCTGTAATCTGTAATGTCAACATGATGTACAACCTGGAGGTTGTCCACTGACAATGACTTTGTGGATTCACACGATGTTTGTCTGGATTTATACATCCAAACAAGCTTTTTGCTGCGGTATTGTAATCAATCCAAAAACAGAAGTACTTTTTGTAGAACACTGCCAGAGGCCTCTTGCCCTGTGCCAGATCAAAGTCAAATGAATAAATATACACTGATAATGCTAAATGGATCTTGGCAACCTGCCATAAAGGTCCCTTTTAGTGTAGAATATTCATACACCTACTGTCAAAATAGTCTTTATAGCATAGTAATAATCGGTATATAATAAGAATTTACTTGTTCTGTGTGCCAGTACATGTGTGGATGCTGGTTTTGCGTAACTTAAATTGATAAGTATATTTAATCCATGAGGCAAGGAGCATGTGCCACCAAGGCACACGACATCACAGGTAAAATTAGCGACTGTGATGCTAGGCTTTCGTAGCCTAGAAACAGGACAAATCTGCAAACTCATGTTTTACTTGCTCTGGCAAATACGTCTGGTCCCCCTTCCCTTTCAGACAAATTTCCAGCCGACCTGGATTGGGTAGCGACGTTGTTTTCGTCTTCCTAAGATGGCGAAGGCATGTCCCACCCTACTCTGCCTCTGATTAGCTTCCCCGGATATTCTTACCCTAACCAATCTCACTCCTCATGCCTCAACCCAACCAACCCCAACCAACAAAGGCAACAAGTACTAGCCAATAAGAGGCAGAGTAGGGCAGGTCACGTCTCTGCCATAGTAGGATTCATAATGTAGCGTCCAGGTCGGGCCAGTCACAGCTGTTTATTTCATTGGAGCCTTTGTGCTGGGGACACGTTGGCGAGCATAAACCTAGCTTAGCAAAGAGGAGCACCTTTGAGGCTTTTTTTTTTTTGTTTAAACAACCAAGATGGCTGCAGCTGCGTGCTGAAGTACTTATTTTAAATTCTGAATTCTGAAAGTTCGTTTTCCCTTCACACATACAGTTCTCATTTAAGGAGTGGCCATTTTTAAGGAAATGAACGCCCTTCCATCTCGGTTTCAGAATGTAGCCAAGTCTGTTGATGAATGTTTGGCTGGGCAGCCAGGTGACAGCTATGTTCCGCTTATTGGATGTTTTGGAGCAGAAGCCGTGGGACTACTGAACTCATCACTTTTACTTAAGCAACAGTATTGTTATTATTTATTTATCTTGTTATTTATTATGTCATTATAAGCCATTTTGTGTACATCAGGATCTTCACTCCACCTCCATGACCCGCCAGCTGTTTGCCCCCCCCCGCCCCTTTAAATGGATAGGACAGCTGTAGACTGGAAAGGGGGAGAAAGCGAGAGGGGGGCGGGGGACATGCAGCAAAGTGCCGTGGGTTGGAAGGACTGAGCCTTCATACATGGGGCACACGCTCAACTAGGTGAGTGCCTGGTGGTTGTGGAGCTTTCACTCCCCTTTTGAAATTGAAGCGTGTAATATCCTTTCCATTTCCACCTTCCTTAGCCACTCTGCTATCAAATCCTCCTCCACCCTAAAGGGGCTTTTACTCAACTGTAATTACAAAAACCCTACTCCCTAAAATGGGGAAAGCTGATCACCTTATTGAAAACCTGCCTCTTCCCCCCCCCCCCCCCCCCCCCCCGCCCCCTCACCCCCCTCCTCTCTGCCCCTCTAGAAGCCATCATTTATGTACACAGTAAATCTCCCCGGACCTCAGAAGGAAGCAATTAGTCCTGTTTTGCCTGTTGCGTCACAGTAATTATGGCTCTACATGTTGGCGTTGGATGCCAAATCCTTTGCCCACTCCTCCCTTTAAACAGCCGTTAAGTCGGCCACTAAAGGATCTCTGGCTCTTGAGGATTTCGGAAGATGATCTTAAGTAAGCCCCGGTTAAGTCACCCCCGTTGGGAAGCATCTGCTCTTCTCAAGGGTCCACAAAGGCAGAAACGTGCTGCCACTCCCGTGATGCTCTCTGTACGTGGCCTTAACCTCTGACTGTAAAGATGGGTAAAAGGAAGGAGGATTTTCCAGTGGGCTCAATGAAGTACTTGTAGTTTAGTAAAATGGTATTTATTTATTTATTTTTATTCATTGTAAAAAGGGGTTTTAGTTAGGGATGTCCTGATCAGCTTTTTGGACCCCTCCGATCCAATATGTTTTTAAATATTGAATATCTGCCGATAGTCATGATCCGATACTTGTAGTTGCTCAAATAATAATATTGGGCAGAATATAAGAAAAGCGTGATTACGAGACCCCTCTTTTTTTTTTTAAATGATTTGGAAATGATTTAAAGATCGTCAAGGGGACAAAGATAGAAGTCCTCATCTGCGAAGCCCTTTCTAACACATGAAACGTAGAACACTTCCGTGAAGGCAGCATGTGAACCCCACATATCAGTCACACACACACACACACACACACACACACACACACACACACACACACACACACACACACACACACACACACACACACACACACACACTCTCAATATACTCACCTGTCAGGATGTTGAAGCACTATTCTCTTTTAAGCTCCTCGCTGTAACACTGGGTGACACCAGTAATTTAATTTTGCTTCTTGACAGCTGATTATTTCCTCCCTGGCAGCGAAACATGTTACACCAGCTGTCAGAAAGACCTGCATGTTAAACTGGGCTAACGGAACACTTTTAAGGCTGACTAACTTCAAAAGACTACAAACAAACTCAAAGAAAATGTGCTGGCCTCGCACTGAGCCTACAAACAACCCATAATCAATGCTTTCTGTAAGACCGCGTTACACTGCTTTTCTCATGTTGTTACCAGTACTTAAATGTTACTGCAGCGGCTTTTGACAGCCGTATTTGCTATGTATTACAATCATTTACCTAGATTTAGGTTAGGTGAGAGGGTTGTACAGTGAAATGTCCCAAAAGAAAGATTTTTCTGACCCCTGTCAGATGTGTGCGTTGGCCTGTATCTAACTGCCTGAGCCAGCATGCTCAGACTTTATGTACAGCAATGTTGATGGGGGAGTGTAGTTGGTTGTCAGACTTCACTTCATCACAGAAGCAGTGACGTGTGTGCATGCTCGAATGGTTTTTATTCTTATTATTAAGAATAAAAGGGCGGTTTAAAAAGGGCGGTTTAGGCATCCGCCCTGAAAATAGAAAACCGTATGAAAAAAGAATATTTTACATCATGTTGGGCCATTATAGTTAACATATCTGTTACTATAACATTTGGAAAAGCAGATAATAAATAAATAAATAAATAAATAACACTGAAAATGCTTAGACAAAACTTTCTTAAGAAGTCCACTGGGGACAAAACTAGTCATTTAGTGAGTTTTGATGTTCACACTAATGTCGTGCGTATATGCGTGCGTGTACATGTATCATAGAAGAATTGTTATTTTCAGCGCTACGTGCAGTTTAGCGGCGTTGCTGCTGCTAGCCTTGTCTGTACACATGTATGTTTCTCATTGATTTACTGCACTCTAGCAGTATACTTCATGTTAAACATAAATATATACTGATTTGATTACAGCAAAGACAACTTCGGCAGTATTGACTGCCACGCTGCTGACAGGCTCACGCCACGCAGCCGGTGTGCATCCGGCTTAAATCTTGGCCTGCACCTGAACATCTCCGCAAATCACTCCCGCAAATGGACTCAACTTTCCCTTCTCCAGTCAACCCACTCAGTTCTTTTCGTCCTCTGTTGGATAATATAAGGCACAGGCAGCCCTGCTCTGCTGTAGCGTAATGGAGATGCACGACGGCAATACATAGAATCACTAGCAGCGAGCCAGGCAAGCTGACCCGCTGACAGAAAAAAAGGAAGAAGAGAGGTACTAAAGGGACGACTGGGAGAAGAGAAGATGAAAAAAACGACAGATGGACAGATGTAGGAGGAGATCAGGGCCTGGCTGGAGATGATGGGGTTGCCCGCATGTGTTTTAACGGGAGGCCCGTCTCCATACGCATAAAGGGAATTATCCCCGTCCGGTTCAATAAAGCGGCTTGAATAATTACAGTGCAGTTTACTACCTGGAGGGAAATTGAATCCCTCAGAACCTCGAGAACGGTGCGAGGAAAAAGAGGAGGAAGTAGATAAGCAGGTGAACAAAGAGGAAATTATAAAGAGGAAGAGCAGCAAAGAGTGTGTACTGTCACTTCACATTTTTTCTATTATCTCTGTGCAGTAAATTAGACTTGCAGGCACTGGAGCCAACTATAAAACCCATGTGTATGTGTGTTTCCTCTTGTTTGCTGTGATTAGCCGCAGCAGGTTTAAAAAAAAAAAATATATATAATAAAAATAAAAGAAATAAAAACTGAAACCCGCTGTTCTGCGAGGATAACCCCGTCTCTCGCTTGGTTCAATTTCCAGCTGACAAACGCAAGCGCACGAACAACGGGCCGGTGACGACTCTGGCCAGCTGTTCATTGTTGAGTCGCCGCCAATCAAAGAGCGATTGTACTGGATGGTGGAACAGCTGCTTCAGTGGGATCAGGGAAATAATTAGGAGGAACATTTTGTGAACTGCGTGGCATTTCGGTTGATCGCAGAGCTGGCGACGAGAACATAGTGGGATGTGTGTGTGTGTGTGTGTGTGTGTGTGTGTGTGTGTGTGTGTGTGTGTGTGTGTGTGTGTGTGTGTGTGTGTGTGTGTGTGTGTGTGTGTGTGTGTGTGTGCGCGCGCGCGCGTGTGTTTTGGTATGGGGGCATTAATGTATTGAGGACAGACTGGAAGAGAGAGTCTCTGCGAATCAGTTTAATTAAAGAGTACCGATGCATGAGATTAGATTGGGAGCCTATGGTGTAAAGGATATGATTACACAGTGAGAGAGACACAGATTGGGGATACAGAGAGAGAGAGAATGATGGCAAGAGATTTGGGAGGGAACGGAACCGCGTCACACAGCAGACTTCTAAAAGTAGTTGTTGCCTGTGGTGATGCACAGTGTGCCAGTCCCTCATGGTGCTTCTTGGGTTGCCACGGCACCCAGGGCGTTCACTGTCTCGGCGATGTGATACCCCCCCTGAGTCAGGCAGTGTGCGTGTCTTTGTTTGTGTGTGGGTGAAATATCTCTGGCTGGTCTGACGCTGAGAGCCTAATTAGTAGTGTCGTACAGAATCTGGTGACAAGATGCAACACAGCAGCCGCAGGATGGACAAACACACACACACACACACACTACTGTATGTCCTCTGTCCTTCATGAGGATATTGAATCTCTCATTGGACTCCATGAGGACAACAATTCTCACACCCCAGGCACCTCCTTTTTTAATGTCAAGGAATAAAAAGCATTCGCTGCGTGGCCAGTTTACATTCAGTTCATTTAGAGCCAATCATGTTTCAGCTGCAAAATATCTATATAGGAAAGACTACCTGTATTCGGAATGTTTTTTGTTTCTTTGCTGTTTAACATTTCTCACAAATATGTACCCTTAAAGGAATAGTGTGCCACTCGACTACTGTGCCTGTAATTTGAGTGCTTTGGGGGATTTAAATTGGCATCATTTAAAAGTATGCCGAATTAGCTATTAGCACTTCCTGCTTGCGATGTCCCCATGGAAGTACAGACAGCTGTCGCAGTATTTCTTTGATACTGAAAACAACTTAAAAACATGATGATACTCAGGCAAGTTTTGGGGATTTAAGGTGCATGTCTATTCTATGAGTTCTAAGTAGATGTATGGATGTTTATTTACGATGGACATCTGAGATAAAGTCCTCAGAAAGCACAAATCACGCTGGATCGAAAAGTATGTGCATCATAGCTGTGTGTTCACATTTTGCCAAGTTGTCAACAAGGAGCATGAATTAACCCCCTTTAACTCTCCTGCGTCCCATGTGGACAGGCTCGTCTCACAGTTTGAAAACCATGGCTCTACAGCCAGCCAGCCAGTTATCTTAGTTCAGCGTATAGACCGGAAGCAGCTAGCCCGGCTCTGTCCTAAGGAACAGAATCTACCTACAGGCAAAGCTCATTAAGGAACATGTCATATCATGTTCAGCTAATCCATGCAATCCACGGTTCATCGTCTTTATGCAAATCCAAGATAACTGGCTGCTGACTGTTATTATTAGTAGTCAAAGCGTAACTCTCACCAAAATGCAACCTAGGGTCTTTTTGTGAACGTACCCGAGTCAAACTTTTGTTTAAAAGCATAATTAGGACGGAATCGCCACTTGATGAACTTTATCGGTTATCAGGCCAATAATCAGGCCAATAATACGCTGATACAGATATCTGCAAACTGCCAAAAAACGGCCGGTTCATCCCTATTCTAGAGCTGCAACGATTAATCAATTAGTTGTCAACTAATACATTAATCACCAGCTATTTTGATAATATCAATTAATTGGTTTTAGGCATTTTGTTTTTATGGAACAAGTTAAAATTATCTGATTCCAGCTCCTTAAATATGACAATTTTCTGGTCTCTTCTCTCCTCTGTGACCGTAAACTGAATATCTTTGAGTTGTGGACAAAACAAGACGTTTTGAGGACGTTTTGGAACACACCGATCTGCACTTTTCACCGATTTCTGACAGGTTAGAAGACCAGACGACTAATCGAGACAATCATCAACATATTAATTGATAATGAAAATAATCACTAGTTGCCGCACTACATTTTCAAAGTATTCTTCATGATTCCTGTATAGCTCTCCCAAATCTAAACTAAAAACGTTTTTTGAAAACTTATCTTTGAAATCCATTTAGTTTCAAAATTCCAACAGTGAGCTGAAAAGGCAATGTGGTTACTTAGGGCTAACTGTATCAAAATCAGGAGTGAGTGGAGTCATTTAGTCCCAAACACTGCTCCCAGTGAAAGAAAGAAGATCACACAACATCACTTCAACAACACTGTCGTTGTCAAATATCACAGTCTCCAGTTTTACATGGCGGGGGGGGTATGCTAGTTAGGGATATGACCTGAGGAAAAGCAATGCACTCCTACTATAGTGGCTGTTGATTCCCTCATTTGGGAGCTGATGCTGACAGAAACGGATGAAACAGAAACGAAGGAGGGGGTTGAGCGAGAAGAGTAATAGTCAGAGCAGATAAAAGGCGAGGCAAAGTTTGCTTCCTTTTACAGCTCCTGACACTCGTTAGACAAGGTTTTCTATCTCGTGCGTGCGTGCATGTGAGTGTGTGTGTGTGTGTGAGAGAGAGAGAGAGAGAGAGAGAGAGAGAGAGAGAGAGAGAGAGAGAGAGAGAGAGAGAGAGAGAGATACATACATACATACATACAGCGCAGGAGCCTGATTAGCATTGTGCTCCATGTTCCACTGCTGTGGCTTGAAGAGAGAGAGAGAATAAGACAGAGAGAAAGAGAGAGGAGGAGGAGGCAGAAGTGCCGTCTCAGCATTGTGCCAAAGGAGGAAGGAGACGAAGAGAGGAGGAAAGGCCCCTGTACGCCTTCTGATTTTACACCGCCACCGATAAAAATGATAATGACAATCATGAGAGAAACCTGGTGAGATCTTTGGTTGTCGGTACAAAAATGATGATCCCAGATCCGGCGACCGTCTTAAGAGTCTCTCAATACTTATGTTATTTCCATGCTACAGTAGTTACTAGGGGTGGAACGGTACACAGAAGTCACGGTTCGGTTCATACCTCGGTTCAGACATCGTGGTTCGGTACGAGTTCGGTACAATGGAGAGAAAAGCAAAACAAAAATGCAGAAGGCACATTTTTTTTTTTATTGTGCATGTCCAGTGTTTCACACTGATTGTGATTGTGTGATTGTGTAAAGGAGTTCACGAGATAGATACCAACCTTTAGTGAACTTGTGAATTTCGTCAGGCGTCTTCTCTCCTTTATGGAGACAGACGCTGTGTGCACGGTGGGCTCAATGGTGTTTTAAGCCTCCAATGTCGCCTTACAGGCAGCTAACCCTCACCTTAACACTAACATAACTTCTAATGACATAACCATTGCCACGCTGCCTGGAAGACGACATTGGGGGGGCTAAAAACACCAAACACCGCACGGTGGGAGGAACTGTATGTGAGCGAGACACAAGTGACAGAGAGACGGAGGAGAGCAGGGAAAGGAAATGCAGAATAACGTGTTTTACATAGCGTTTAAAAAATAAACGACACGCAATGTGCGGCGGCCGGTGTTGATAGTGAGGCGCACCGCCACACATTAGTCTGTGTGGGAAACACTGATGTCTCAGGCTGTACCACCTAGTGTCATACAGTCTCTCCCCTGAGCTAGCTGCAACAGCCTGAAGTGTGTAAAGTAAGATGTAAACAATAAGTACCCCAAATCATCTCCAGACTCCATCTGTAACTTGTAAACAAAATAAGACAATCAGCTATAAAACAGAAAATACAGCATCTCTGTTCTCTGCAAAGACAAACTAAATTACCTGATTAATGCAACTTTCTCACGACGTCTCCTGGCCATTTTTCACCACAGAAAGCTGCTCCCTGCCTGGCTAAAGCTAATATAGTTAGCCTAAAGAAACAAAGCGTCTGTCCCAACTAACGTTACGGTTCGGAGCTGCGACGCTGGAAACGTACCACTAATCTACAACAGCAGTCTTATCCACTGCTCTCTCGCCTGTACTACTGGAACTGACTGGTCCTCTAACTCTTGTGGGTCGCCACCACTCGCTATACTCGTCCTTAGTGCTGCTATCTCTGGCTCACTAAAACTGCATACATAGGCAGAGATCGGCTACATAGGCAGCACGCCAATCAGCTTCAGAGCTAAGGCGGGGCTACAGATTAGGTGTCCCTAAAGAACCCACGTATCTAACTGTAGTTCCGCATTACATTAGTTCCACATTACATTAGTTCCACATTACCTTAATTAATTTGCACGCAAGTTTTATTTATTCTCCGTGTAAATTCATGCACTGAACCGTGACGCCCGTACCGTTTCGGTTCAATACGAATACATGTACCATTCCACCCCTAGTAGTTACACTGCATTAAAATAATGTAATTAATAGTGGGTTTGTTGTTTATCTGCTAGCCTATATATAATTCCTATGCATTGTGTATGGTAGCCTTTACAATGTTATTTATTTACAGCATTTGACCGGCATCAAATCGGCATATGTCAGACTGACCAGCCGGTCGTGGCCGGTCACGTGAAAATCGGCCAATTCCGGTCACCAGCCGGTCAATCGATGCATCTCTCATCAAAACAGGTCACAGATGTATGTTTTCATTTTATTTATTTTTATCTCTTTTCCTAAAACAGCTGGTCACTGTAGTTTTTGGCAAACGTTACTCAAACAGGCGTAAAGAACATTTGTTGGGGACTGTTGTCAGGTGTGGAGCAATGTACATCTGGTGCTCTAGTAAGTATTCACACAAATAATGCAGTGAGTGTTCATGTTAATTCAGGAACATGTCACTCGGTGCAACGATGTGTCTCATTGGTGTGTTTCAATTGGTTTTGGAAAACTATGGAGCTTTACGGCACAGAAAAATATAAAATATGCCCAACCTTACCTTTTAACAACGGCATTATACTGCCTAGTATACTATAAAAGAATAAGAAATAAGAAAGAAAAATGATTGTAAATAAATGAAACGAAAACCTCATTAAAACTTCATGTGATGTTACGTTACAATGTAACAATAAAACTTGACACACTATCTGATTTCTGTCTAAAAGCCATTATCAGCCAGAAACTCTGAGTCTGAGCCTCGCACCAAGATAGCACAATTCATTTCCTGATGATATCTGGATGTTTAAAACCGCCACACGTAGAGCTGCGAAGGGTTTCTTATAATAATGCGAGAGCAAATTGAATCGTCCTCTTTTCTATCAGCCGCTCTGGATGTGATCCAAGGGAAGAATTGAGCAAAGAGTCCTTCTGGCTTGTTTAAATTCGTCAAGTCATTGTCGATTCACCCTTGCCTCCAGCCTATTACCCATCTGCTCCAACACACACCGACTTGTCTTGTTCATGAGAAACCCACCTGTCTGTGTGTGTGTGTGTGTGTGTGTGTGTGTGTGTGTGTGTGTGTGTGTGTGTGTGTGTGTGTGTGTGTGTGTGTGTGTGTGTGTGTGTGTGTGTGTGTGTGTGTGTGTGTGTGTGTGTGTGTGTTGCGGGGAGACAGAAATTGGTCATTAACTAATACACGGTGGGAGAGCGTGTCCACCGCTGCCGGCCTCGCCGTGGTCAGAGGTCACTGACGCAAAAGCACACAAGTCCCTCGCAGGTCCGACTCTGCCTCATCCATCTCTGTCAGAGACTCAGCCAAGAGCGCACGCACGCACGCACGCACGCACGCACGCACGCACACACACACACACACACACACACACACACACACACACACACACACACACACGCATAAATGCATAAACACACGTGTAGGTGTTCTCAGGTGGATACGTGCACATAAACATTAACACGTGGACATGCATTGCCTAAGCGCGCCCGCAACACACACACACACACACACACACACACACACACACACACACACACACACACACACACACACACACACACACACACACACACACACACACACACACACACACAGATGGAGCAACATCACTTTCACATGAATTTTGTTTGCGCTCTCAGGGGAGACGATTGAGAGAGTGACAGCAGCAGGTGTCATGACCCATTTTTGTCACAACCTGTGTGTGTGTGTGTGTGTGTGTGTGTGTGTGTGTGTGTGTGTGTGTGTGTGTGTGTGTGTGTGTGTGTGAGTGAGAGAGATTCATCTTGCTTCTAAAGCTTTGAGCAGTAACAGGATCTTTAGCTGCACACACATGAACACACTCAAGACAATAGGGTTGGGTACCGAAACCAACGCAAACGGTAGTATTCGGACCGGATTAGAACACAATTTTCGGTTCCACTCAATGTGTCAACTGAAATATTTTCTCTCTTTTTGTACACGCTCCAAAACGGACGTAAAAATATCACTTTCTCTGTAGTCTACCGTTAGCTAGCTACCGTAAATGTAGGCTACTTTTAAAATGCCATATATTTCGCTAGTAAACACATTAGACTTGCTCTGCTGGTCTATCGTTCAGGACAAGACCCTGTAGCCTGGTGGTGGGGGGGGGGGGGAGGGTCTGCCCTTTCAAACTCATACCTGTGTGTCCAGGCCTCTTGGACACCATCTGAGAGAGGAGAGGTGTCGTATCTCGCCGGAGAAGGCAAATATAGTAATTTTTCTGCAAAAGAAGTGCTAAAGTTTGAAGGTGGTTTGCATACCAATTCAACATTTATTCTGTTGTTACTTGTTAATAGTGTAACTGTTATTTATTGTTAAATTATTGTAGTTGTGTGTTAGGTGATTTAGGTTTACTTATTACATATTTAAGTACTTGTAAAAACTCTATAAAAGAGCCTTTCTTTGATGTCATTTTTCAGTTTTCGGAATCGAAATCGAAAAAGTACCGGTTCGGAATCGTAAAAATCCAAACGATACCCAACCCTACAAGACAAACATCCATATAACCTATCTGTAAATAGTCAGTACATTCTGAGTAACACTGTGGTCAGTGCTGATTGTCGTGGTGAATATGAACAGAGCGTATTCCATTAATCTGGAAATATCAAACGTGATCACATTTAGGATTTGAATGAAACAAATTTTTTATTTTTTAATTGGTTTTCAACAAGATTTGTTCTTTCTGTATGATCTCTTGGCTATACTTCCATTTTTTGTCTTTCATCATAAGTTTATTTAATTTAATTTTAAGACCAAATATAAAGATCAAATAAGTGGAAAATGGAAATTTGGATTGGTTCCAAATTTGCGGAAGGCTGTATCTACAGCAACTTCTATATTTTTTGTGACTTAATTTTACATTTTGTGGTGTCATCGGACCAGCCATGTCTCTTAAAAATGACGTTCCCATACAACAAAATTGCATTACATTTTAAGGGGCAACGTATTTTCTCTCAGATTACGTTAGTCTTTGACGTATGAAAACAACTGCCGCTGGTAGCCGGAGCTCTGTAGCGGCTCAATACAGCAACTGGCGCTCCGATTTCATCATTCTATCGCGCTATAGACTGTTCACGTTACAGTAGAGCTGGTCAATATATCGATATTATATCAATATCGTGATATGTGACTAGATATCGTCTTAGATTTTGGATATCGTAATATCGTAATATGGCATTAGTGTTGTCTTTTCCCGGTTTTAAAGGCTGCATTACAGTAAAGTTATGTCATGACACTTTGAGCCAATTAATTACACCAGAGTTGTAAACTTTGAGAATTTGGCCAATTTGTGCCTTTTTGAGCATTCCTTTCCCATTTTGGTGCCTGGTATTTATTTCCTCCACTTATGCGTTGCTGTGAGTTATGGCGTAATACGCTTTAAGTGTCATCTAGAGAGCGTCTATAGACAGGGAATTGGCTTGTATTTGCCTCTAATGGCTGTTAAGGGACTATTCCTATTTATCTCTGTACAGGTCAGCACTTACCGGGAAGAGAGGAAAATATAGCACGGCGTTAAAAAGCTCCAAGATGTAAGGTGTCGTTAAGAGAAAAGAGGGAAGAAGAGAGCGACGAACTGAGAGAGTGTGCAGAGGAGAAACAAGAGAACAGAGAGATGTTGGTGATGAAGAGAGGAGTGCGTGGGTGGAAAGTTTAGTTCCTTCTCCTTCTTCCTTTTCAATGATACAACACCGGGGCCATTGGTGATTGATCTCTCCGCTCCCCTCCCACCCTTATCTCTCTCTCTCCCCCTCTCCCCCTCCCTCCCTCCCTCTGTGATGCCCTCCACTCCTTCCCCCTCCCTCCCCAAACGTTTTCACACAGTTTATCTCTAACGCTTCGTCCTCCCTCCCTTCTTCTTTTCCAATTCTCGTCCTACTTCGTTGCACCTCTTCCCCTTCTTTCTCGTTCCACTCTCTGGTGTTAAGTGGGCATTCACGCAGCCTGCGTCGGCCGTCAGACGGTGCGGCAAAACACGCGGCTCTTTCCATTCATCCATTCATTTTTGAATGGGGGCAGTGCGTAGAGCTAGCCTGGATGCCAGCCGAACTTAGCCCCCCCCCACAACATTTGAGGTCGGGAAGTTCGGTCTGAACTTGATCCGTTGAGGAGCAACTATGCTCGAACCGGAGCTGTTCGGACCAATCAAATTGTCAGGGCGCGCTTTATACGATGATGGACAGATGGTCAACAGTAACGCAATCAACCACGTCACCAAAGAGCGCTTGGGTTGAATTTGTTTACAACAAAGATGGCTGCCATGGTGTCTGTTGTAGAAGATATCGACAGCGCGTTCATTTTAAAGAGGAACAGAGGACTGCGATCACGTATGTATACAAGTCGCCACACCCGTCCGCACGACACGTAAACTGCCACCTCCCATCTCTATCCATCTTCACTTCTTTTCTTCCTGATCCTCCCTTCCTCTGTCTCCCCTTTCTCCCTCACTTTCTTGCCTTCCCTGCTTCCCTCTTCCACCTTCTTCTCTCTCTTCCCCTTTAACTCCCTGTTACCTTCCTTACTCCCTAAGTTCAACATCCTCTCTCTCTCTCTCTCTCTCTCACCCTGTCCTTGTCTAGTTCCTATTCTTTCGCCTCCTCTTCCTCCTTCCTTCCTTCCTTATGTCCTTTACTCCTGACTCACTCCCAGTGTCTTTCTTCCACCAACGCTGCACCTGTCCATCCTCCCCTCTCATGCCTCTTCCCCCTCTCCGTTTCCTTCCTCCTCCCATTTTTTCCCCTTCCCATGTCCTCCCCTCCCTCCTTTCCACCTTGATTTCCTAACTCCCTCTTTCCCGCTCTCTTCCCCCCCCGGCCCCACTTGTCCATCCTGTCCTTTCCTTTCTCTCCCTTCACGCCTCTTTGTCCTTCCTCCCTCCCCCAAAGGTGATATCGGGCCCTGGCCTGGAGCCACGCTGGGTGGGCGGGGTCTCCCAGCTGATCGTTAGAGTAATTAACATCAGTAAAGACGGGTCCTGGGATACTGAAAACCTCTGACTCACTCAGCTCTTCATCTCTGTCTTTTCCTCCTCCCATCAGGCCTCTGCAGTGTTCTGTTACAACACAAGCCAGGGCTTTCCCTACCATTATAAGTTTCAGGCGCAGCACCCGAGCCGTTTTGGGCACCACCTAAGCCAAATGAATGTAACTAAAAGACTTTTCTCAGATCTAATGATTGTAGTTGGACTTCTTTAGCAAGTTTTTGTCTTTAAGCTTGTTGAGTGTTTTTTTCTTCATCTGCTTAATCTTTTCCAACGTTTTAGACACAAATATGGTGATATGGGTCCACAATGATGTGATAAAGATATACGCAACACTACCAGAAAGGGTCACAAACCGACTACAAAGAGACGCCAAATGACCACAGAGACCCAAAACAACCCCAAAGAAAACAAAAATGACCCAAAAAAAGACACAACACGACTACAAGGAGACGCAAAACCCAGAGACAAAATCACACACAGACGCAGCATTTATGGGAAAATTGCATTTGTTTTTTATTGAAAAATGTCATATTTTCTTGAGGAAGAAAAGACTACAAAGACATGCAAAATGTCTACAAAGAGACACAATTCGACTACACAAAGACACATAACCACAGTGATGTGTAACGACTACAAAGAGACCCAAAACGAGCACAAAAGGAGCACAATGAGAGACAAAACAACCACAGAAAGACTACAAAGAGACACAAAGCAAGCAAAGAGAGGCAAAAGCATCTGAGTCTGGCGCTCCTATGTAGCAGAGATGGCGGGGCCTGTTGCATGTCTGCGCCCAGGCGCCCGTTGTCTCATAATCTCGTCTATGCATCCCATCAGCTCTATCCACCAGCTTCTGTAACGTTACAATACCACACTTCCTGCATAGGCACTGAATGTTGCCACTGGACGTTAATTGTGAGTTGCAGATTTGTCCAATGGTAGTCTATATTGATGCGGTTTAATTTCCGGGATTGTTCAGGTGCTGCTGGAAATTCCGCTGGATGTCCGTTACCGTCCTCTTTCTTTGTGTTGGCGTTCTAACCTCCGATGGATTTGTGAGGACTATGGTTAACTGCTCCTCAGATCTCTGCAGGGTAAATCCAGACAGATAGCTAGACTATCTGTCCAATCTGAGTTTTCTGTCGCACGACTAAAACAACCTTTGAACATACACATGTTCCACCTAAACAAGTTCCTTCCTGAGGCTATTTAGCAGCGGCACCGTGGCTCCGTCCGGCGCTTAGCACCGCCCAAGATGATTGTGATTGGTTTAAAGAAATGCCAATAAACCAGAGCACGTTTTCCTCCCATCCCGGAGTGCTGTGTGGACTAGCCAGACCCTCCTCTGCAGCGCTGTGGAGGAAGGTCGGGCAAAGCAAGATTAGTCCAATATGGACATGATTTCTAGTTATCCTAGTCCGGACTAACCTGCTGGTTGGCCCTGGGGCAAAAATGAGCCTCAGCGCCCCCCATTAAGCCCTAAACCTTCCACTCTGTGCATTGTGTACAGTGTTTCTGTGCTAGACAACTGCATGGCCCCATCATTCGCTGTGTGGTATTTTCAATTTAAACACATGGATTTGGAATATGCAACACATTAGCACAAAACTCAAATAATAAAGGCCTTAAAATTAGATTTTGACACAGGTAATGAAGTAAGACCCACCTTCTGGCTCTCATCATGTCAGCTGATACAGTGCTTTAGTGATGCATATTCTCAAATGTTCATTTAACCAGTATAAACCAGTTGACACAGTTTACTAATATCATCTTTCCAACTTTTCTGCCGTCTGAACAGTTGTGCTGTCTGCGTTGCGCGGCCCCTAGCCGTCATAATTTGCCACATGACTGGCCTCAGTCCGTCAAAAATGCCAACCTCCACAAGCAGCCTGGTTTGTGTTTAGTTTGGACGACTTGTGTGTTGTAGCGCTGGATCTTTTTGTACTTCTGGAACAGGACCCGTAAGTTCCTTGTACAAGTGTCTCTCTTACATTTCCTTTTTGACACTTGCGCTCTCTCCCGTCCTTGTTTTTCTGTCTCTCTGTGTCTGATCTAAAGCTCTTTTCTTTCCTTTGGTATATTCTCATACCTACTTCTCCCTCTCTGATCCAGGTTAGGACTGTCTCACCGGGCACCTCTCTTTCGCTTTCAGCCATTCCTTTGCTTCTTCTTCTCTCTTTTCGTCTCCACATCTCTCTGCGTTTGCCTGTTACAAACACAGCCACCCCAAGGGTATCTTTCTTCTAGCTTTCTCCAAAGTGTTGTCTCCTTCCTTGATTTATGCTCTCCGTCTTTGTCTCGCTCATTTTCCTTCTCATCCCATTTTCAATCTTGTTCTTTATCCCCTTTCCTTATCTTCCTCTCCGTACTCACTCTCTCTCTCACTTCTGAGACAGCCGCTTTAGTTTCTGTCCCTCTCTCGCTGACTTAATCATTAGGCCAATTATTTAAGCTTTAAATCATTAAGCTTCAGAGCACGGGCTGAAAAGTTTGCCCGTTTTTCTTAATTAATCCACAACGTCTCACTCTCCCTGGCCTATAAGTGGGAGTCGTGTCACTTTTCGTTTGAGTGGTTTCTTGTTCCCGATGAACATCTTTCCCAGTGTCTGCTCATGGGCCAATGTGTGCCTGTCGTCACTGTGATCACTGTGGTATTCAGGCCACAATCCATTGAAGATATGTTTCAGACATTTAGAGAAAAAACGCCAACTCATGGTTTTAGATAATCTGGCTAACCCATTGGCTTCTTTTCATCCTGTCTGATCATCTAGTTCAGCATAGCAATGGCACCATGAGTCCAGATCTCAGCACTTAACCAACAGTTATATAGTTATAGTGAACTAAAATGATTCTTTAAAAAAAAGGAATCGGAATGGAATGTTCCACACCACTGAACATAATTGTTCTGTCAGTTGGCAATATCCTGACAGTTCTGTAATGTAATGCTTTTACGTCATTGCTGTATTTAGGACTACATTTGCTGAAAGTCATTTAAATAAGCCTTTGCACTCTCGTAAATGTAATCGCTTTACTTGCATCACATTTTTACCTTATGTTTTATGTTCATGTCATGGCTTCAACGTTTCCCATAATGTCATAAAAGTGGCTAGAATGTAATAGGAAAGCAGCTAATAGGGATCGGAGAGACTAGTTTTATAATGTGGTAATTGCAACCCTGTAACATGTATGTAATATTCTTACAGCCAGAACCTTATACAGGCAGCTCTCTTCTTCTCTGCTCTATTGTCTGGAGCTGGTGTGTGTGTGTGTGTGTGTGTGTGTGTGTGTGTGTGTGTGTGTGTGTGTGTGTGTGTGTGTGTGTGTGTGTGTGTGTGTGTGTGTGTGTGGTATTGATCTCTTTGCTGGGATACAGACTCTGACACATCAGAATGAGAATTTTTTTTTCCACAAATGTCAACTTGATCCTCCCTTTCCAAGAACGTATTGTTCTCCTCCACTTTAGCCCATTCCAGAGCCAGGGAATGTAACGGGCCAGTCACAAGGCTGTCAGCCAAGTGCACAGTTCTTGTAATTTTGTGAAATTTCAATTGGTAATTTTAATTACAACTAGAGATGTTCTGATACCGATATATGACACACTGGTATCGGATTGGTACTCTGTATCGGCCGATACACAAATTCAGGTATCAGAATTGGTATCGGGAAGCAAAAAATGGTATCGGACCATCTCTAATTACAACCAAAAAACATGTCTAACTTTGGAGTTGGGTAAAGTTTCCGCAGGATTGCACTTCATCACTGTTGGTTTTCCTGAAAGCTAAAGTTGGACAAGAGTGAGAGAAAGAGAGATGGAGATGGAACGGGAAAGAGGGAGAAGCAGTTTGTTTTGAAGGCGTCCCCGCCCCTTTCTCTCTCTCCATCCTATGAGGGATGAGGCTGCTGGCGGTTTGGAGATGATTGATGGTCCTTGTAAATATGGCCATTAGGCTGCCATATAGGCTCTCCTTGCCTTTATATCCATTATTCATTGTCAACTGGGGCCACGGCGAGCCCCCAATTTTATGCAATTTAGCTGCGCACTTAATGTGAACAGTGAAATATGAGAACACACGTGAGACTCCTCATCCTGAATCAGGATGTTTTTGAGCTCATGCAAAAAATGCAACAACAACAAAAAAAACCTTCATGGTGATAGGAAAACTACATACCATACTCCACTTGTTCTCATTTCAATACGTGATGTGTTATTGCTTTGGTGGCCGCCGCCGAGCGCTGTGGATGCAATAAATGCTGGGAGATGAAATACTAGCAGTTATAAAATCCATATGTCCATGGATTAATAGCTTCAGGCGCCCATGCTGGCGGTGAGAAAGACAATATTAGAGTCAGTGGGAAGTAACAAGCTTATTAACTCCGGAGAAAGCAGAGAAGTGTCTCTGGGTCCAGTGTGCAGAGGCATGGCATGTTAAAGTAGCAGCAACCAAGCAGGATTTTGCCCACAGTGCTGAGAATAATACTGAAATGACCTTTTTCCACTGGCTGAGGAAGGAATAAAGACGATGCAAGCTCGAAGATGATTTGTAGGCACAAAAAACGAGTGCACAATAGGGGCGGCACAAATAATTGCAATATGGGCTAGTAGAGGGCTATTCAGTTAGTTTGGAATGGGGGCCGCCGGTTGATTCAAATGATCCCAAAGAAGGGGTCGGAAAATGTGTTTGTTACTAACCCACGGTGAAGATCGTCATCAACCAAATGACGTTCGCAGCGCTGCACGCCGCTTCGGGGCTGCTTCCGCGAGCTGTGTGGCCCCGCCAAACCAGGCTGAGCTATTGCAAGAACAGGACCACAGGCGCAGAGAAGAGAGTTGCTGAAGCGAGTGAAGAAGAACGCGCGAAGCGTGGCGTTTTTTGACGCCGAGGGACTTTGCACGGAGATGCAAGAGATGAGAGGACAGCATTCGGCGTCGGCCACCACGGTCACTACCTTTTTACTGAAGGGGCCACTAAATATCACCTCGTGGGCCGGATACGGCCCGGAGGGCGCCAATTGACTAGCCCTGGACTAGTGCATTATCCAAAATGATTGATTGATTGATAGATGGATGGATAGATGGATAATCTATCACCCTATAATGCACATCCTTCAGTCCGTTCCACTGGTACCCCGTGTGGGCAGCATATACAACATACAGTATAAGTAACACACATAACAATTTCTGCTGGGAAGCTTCATTTTTGGAGGATATGGCAGAAGGTACAAACTCTTAATGTAGCGGACCCGTCTCCAGACCAAGGACCTGTATCTGCGTCCTGATGGAAGCAGTGTGGAGAAGGGGTAAGCGCAGTATTTGTTAAAGGCAACATGTGTCAAACCATTCTGAATAAAGTATGGTGGCGCTGCAGAGACGTCCATACAGACTTAAGAAAAGACCTTTGTTTGGTACAGATCCTCGCAAAAATGACACTGTAATCATTTAACGTTTTTTAAATTTTAATATTTTTCAATGAAAATGAGAAAATGATCATTCCCTCCGATATCATGAGTCATATCGCAATCGCAATATCAGTCAAAAATAATCGCAATTAGATGCTTTCCTCATATCGTGCAGCCCTAGTGCACAATACACCAAGTTTGTGCATGAATATGCATGCGTGTTCTGGTGCCATACAAGCAGAGCTGCAAAAATCAATCGATTAATCAAACGGTTGTTTACAAAGTTACAATTTCTCTGATTCCAGCTTCTTTAATGTGAGTATTTTGTAGTTTCTTCCCCCGCTGTGACAGTACACTGAATATGGTTGAGTTTTCACCGTTTTCTGACATTTTATAGACCAAACAACTAATCGATTAATCGAGAAAATAATCACTAGATTAATCGACAATGAAAATAATGGTTAATTGCAGCCATAGTTAGTAGTACAGTGACAACTATGCAGACACAGACTAGAAAGATTTCACTCTTTCACTGCATGAACAGCATGCAACTTTAAATTGCTGCCGCTCCGTTGCTTGGCCTCAACGAGTAATTACTTGAAAAAGTCAACTGTGCTTTGTTTCCACCTGTCAGGCAGCACAAAGGACAACCCATCAGCCAGATGACTGAGAGTTTTGTGTTATAACATGCCTATTCAATTCTGCTTGATGGCTAAAGAATGGAAGAAAAACTACCTCTGCAGCACTTAAAAATCAATATAAATGTGTAAAGATTACAACCAGTTGAGGTAAAAAATGAATCACGGTGCATTTTTTAAACGGCCTAGGGCGTAATGTACTTTTGATTTCACTTTTCTGACTTCAGACATCACTACCCCTTCTTATTTTATGTATGTGAAGAGATTTCTTTCTGTTTAGTTATTTTGATGTGGGATATGTTTTATAAATCTAATCTTTAAAAAAAGGATTTCATTTCATTTAGGATTGAATACAACTTCAGTTGAACAGAGGAACAGAACAACAACAGAAAACAACAGAGGAAAACAACAATTGCACAAAGTGACGAAACCTGCAAAAGAACGGGGAGGGGGACTTGGGGCGGAGACAGACAGACAGACAGACAGACAGACAACAACAAATGACACAGAGACAGCCAGCCGAACAACAGCAATGAACAGCTGACATAAGAAAACAGCTGAGGTAGATTGAAAAGGAGGAACAGTCAAGCAAAATAACAACCTAAATGTGTTTGTGTGTGTGTCTATATGCGTGTCTGTGTGTATGTGTGCGTCTATGGGTGAGTGTATGTGTCTGTGTGGATGAAGGTGTGTGTGTGTCTGTATGTGTGTGTCTATGTGTGAGTGTGTGGGTCAATGTGTGTGTGTGCGTGTGCATGCATAAGTCTGTCACAGTTTGTGAGAGCAGGACGCCACGACCGCGATGCACCGACCCCAGCAGCAGCCAGGTTTCAGTCCAATTTGAGTCCATTTTTCTTGTTTTCCGTCAGTGAAAGTTTAGTTTTGGCTAGTGCCAAAATAATAATCTCGATTATTGTGATCAATATTAAGATCAGGATTATATAGCACGTCCTTGTTGTGCTACATTTCTGCTAATGTACAAATCTTTGCATCAAAATAAGTAGAGCTGGACCCGAATATTCAGATATATATTTCTCGTTTGTTTGGTAGGTAATTGGTTTTCAAGTTTGGGATTCGGATATATTATATTTTGTAATACTGAAGAGTAACAGAAGTCTTAAAAATGAATGCCTTTAATTACTGTCGGATTAAGCTATGAGCAGAGGACTTCCGCTAGCCACTAAGCTAATGCCAGTGTAAATACTGAAACACTGCAGCGTTACCCCGTCCATCTCGACTGAGAGCGGAGAAACGTCTGGCGAGTTATAAACGACCAGTCGGATGCGTGGAGAGTCTGATGGGATACACTGCAACAGCCTGGTGGTGTTTTCAGGCGATTTAATAACCGTAACCCGAGGTAAACGCAGTGGGCGGCCGTGCGTAATGCCACTGCCGGCATGGCACTCTGTCCTTACCGAGTCATGTTGTCAGTTTTGGAAGCGCTTAATTTGATATGCAGTTTTTAAGGAGCGGAGCACACATTTTAGACGTCGATATCGCAGTCAACTGCGTTCATTTAATTGTGGGAATCCAACATCGTCTTTGCGATAAATATTTGATTAATTGTGCAGCCCTGATCCAAACTAGCTTTGTTTTCTATACATGCCAGTGTACTCTAGTTTGTCCCAGCCGTTTTGGTGTCACTTCTTGTCTAATTCTCAGTGGATTGTAGATTAATTTAGTCTATGAATCCATTTCTTCCAAGAAGCGCTCGTGCCAGAACATTACTGGCAGAGACAGAACATTATTAAATGCAAGATACTCCATATTAACAGTAGTGCAACAGTCAAGCAGTTAAATTGACTTCTGAACATGACATATATTTGGGCTGCGGAGGATACTGTCTCACTACTCGGGAGAGACAGTGTGGGATTCCACAGATGCATGCGGACGTTGAATAAGACTAGTTAGTTTTGGTCGTGGAGAAACTCTACACCAGTGGGTCAGATTTGGAAGACAACACAGGGCAGTGAGCAGAGCCAAAGCTGGCAGAGTTCCTTCATGTTGGAACATGTGGAAGGTGATGAAAGATTCACTTCAAACATGTTGATCTTCAGTAAATCCAAAGGGAAACAAACTCTTACATTGACGTAGGGTCTTGCTGTTGCAACTGGAAGAAACAGAGTCTGGGGTCTGTGGCTGAATTGCATACTACACTAAGTTTTTATTAGACACACACACATTCCACCAGCGTGTAAGGGTTCTTCTAACGAACTACTCTGTCCTCTTAAAGTGGACTAAAGGGTAGACCGACAGAAAAGGGACTCTGAAATAGGACTCAGTTCTCTTTCTAGTCCATTTCCGATGAGGCCTCCCGGCTCAAACACATTGGCAAAAGACAAAAGGAACCTGAAGCGTGTTGTGTTTACAATGCACAGGTAAAGAGAACCACAACGTGGACTTACGGGGCTTTCACATCTGCCTTAATTAGTTTGGTTGAATCGCACAAGACTTGGTTTTTCCCCTTGGTTCGGTTTGGGCAGGTGAAAACGCAGCAATCGCAATTTCTTTTAGAGAGGTCTGAGTTCCTTTCTGGATTGTTCACATGAGCGCAAAAAATGCTGACTAATCGGTCTGAGTTCTTTTGGAGGGCAGAACAAGGCCAAGTTTGGACACGCCCTTACAGAGTAATATATCTGTTGATCTTCCTATTGACATTTGTCTCTGTAAAGTCTGGTATAATTGGCTAACTCTTAAAGTATCATTTTCCCTATACAGTGTTACCTCAACTTCACCAGCAGCCCGTACATACACGCTGCTGCTGTGATGCATGAAGCTGCTGATTTTCTCAAATTACGTTTTTCAAACTTTAATGCTCCCAAACGCTGAAACAGTTAGTGAACTACAATGACCATGATTCATCAGTGCTGCGTCAGTAGTGTAGCACATCTGTTCTCCCCGGAGGTCTGACTGCGTTGGTGCTGACACAGACCCAACGGAGAGCATTTAAGATGTCTCGAAAAACAGATGGAAGTATAATAATCAGCAGTTGTCACGGTGCCACCAGCCTCAAGTGGTTTGACAGGCTTCAATGCCGGGAAGAAGAAGAAAATGATGAATTACCGGGCTCGCTAAATGAACCATCAATAGCAAGTCGGCAGTGTATCCCAGTGCTGCTGCGGTGAACTGGCCTACCTGTGGGAAACACGTAAAGGCAGAGAGATTTACCCTCATTTCCCCCCTGTAATTTAAATTCTATCTTATTTTCCTCTCCATCTTCCTCTGAAAGACACGTCAGTCATTCAGCCGAGTCTCTGTTGCTGTGTCTCTTCGCCCTCTTTTCACTGCATCACTCCTTTACCCTTTTTCAGTCTTTAAAAAGTGCAAAAGTAAGGACTTCTGTGCTGATTGGATATGCATTTCTGTGATGTGATAGGGAAGACGAGAGGGAGGGGAAGAGAAAGAAAGGGAGGGAGAGAAAGGGGGAAGGCAGTTGGAGGAGGAGAAATGGTGAAGAGAGGAAAGTGGAATTGAAGAAGGTTGGGCATAGCCAGATAAACCTGTTAAGGAGGCATCATGCAAACATTTGCTGATGGGCTCCTACTGACCCTCCCCTCTTTGCAATGTGTACCCTGCGGCCACCAGTTACCATTAATTCCAGTGTAGCCAGTGCTCTTATATGGGAATAATATGTAATGTGTGTTAGTTTGTAGTAAATTAGTTGAACACAGCTATGTTTAGGAATATGTACCACGTAAATACAATAGCTCTTCAAACTCAAAAACTGGATTTAGACTTAGGTCCCTTCTGCAAGACATGGACACAAAATGACCTGATAATGCTGGACTCGCCTTATGTGATATTTTTTATTTTAGTGATGCAAACTCCAAATTCCACGCAGATAATCAGATTACTAAAGAAACAATTGTCATGCAGTGAATCTGAGGCTGGTAATCCAGCCTTGGGGAGAGGGAGGAAACGACAGAGAATGACAGATAAGAAGCTGAAGGAGATGAAGAAAGTGATCTAACCCCCCCCCCCCCCCCCACACCTCTACACCCTTTACTTTCCGCCTCGCTACATATCGGGCACACTACTTCCTCCGCTGGTAATGAACGTTGGCACCGGTCGTAAATTGGGCCCTGCCAAATCTTCCAATGTGGAAGGAATTCCTAGTGATACTGGGCCAGATCGTAAATAGTGAGAGGACACTTGAGAGGAGAAAGTAAGAAAGAGATGGATGGACAGAGGGAGGGAGACGAAAAAGTGTGTGTGTGTGTGTGTGTGTGTGTGTGTGTGTGTGTGTGTGTGTGTGTGTGTGTGTGTGTGTGTGTGTGTGTGTGTGTGTGTGTGTGTGTGTGTGTGTGAGAGATGACAGACAGACATTGTCCTTGGCAGACTGTCTCTGCTTCTTCAGCCAAGCCCATTCTCTTGAAGGTGTCAGACACACACACACACACACACACATACATACATTGAAGTGTGTTATGGGGGTGAAAATAACACGTGCTGCTGCCAAGTTGTCATCTGACTTGAGGCAATGGGCAGCCGGATGGTTCAGGGCGACTTTACTGGTTGAAATTCTTAATAAAACAAATTAATCCTGCTCTTTTTTAAGGTAACTCTATAATTGGCATTGCATGTCTGTGGAATTATAAGCACAAATCCTCCTCATGCATTAAACACACACACACACACACACACACACACACACTCACACTCACACTCACACACACACACACCATGTGTTGTAGGATATGATGCACTCTGATAACAGGTCTGTTGTCTGTTGACTAATGCTATGATATTCCCAGGATACATTGTAATGTGCCAATAGGATTGCAGTCTACACGAGCATGAATTTGTTTTAGTCCCATGGTTTTAATGCCATTTCAGACACTTTTCCACACTGCCAGGAATAAAACTGTCAGGGAAACTATGCATTGCTGTCATTTTGGACAAAAAATTTGAAGCATGAAAATGTTAACATCGGCAGCTTTAATTCCAAAATGTCAGAACGAGTTTTTTAAGCCTCCTTCAGTTAAACCCTAGGCTGGATTCAGGCACCCGTCCTCAGCCAACCGTTGTAAGTTTCAGGACACTGATGCATAAACGCAGGACACACACAGTACAGCGGAAAAACGCAGGGTGCTCAGCAACGCAAAAGTAGCGAGGAAAACTCTTCAAAAAGCTGCCCCAGGCTGCTGAAATCCACTCTGATCGGGGCCTCACTCTGCTGATGACACTCATGCGAAGCATTTTTTTTTTGCCTCAGCTCTCCACCACCCCAACCTCCTCGTATGTGATAAGCTTCGTGTATCGCTGATGTACTAACGACCCCCTTTACACCTTGCATTAAAATGTGCTTTGGGTGATTGGATTGCAATTGGAGAGTGCTTTACCACAGGTAGTGCAGGCTTTTTATTCACATTAAATACATTAAGGGCGGATTGTGATCTGATGTGCTAAACCACCAACGGAGGTGGTCAGGGACGCATTATGACCACATTGAACACAAGTGTAAGTGCAAATGCGTTTTCAGTCCACATACAACAACTACCAGCACCGGCCTAAGTCCCGACGCCGGGGTGCGCACAACTTTCAGCCCACACACGGAGAAGCTCTCCATGCTGCAACAAGAGCAAAGTCCCTTTAGAGAAATAAACTGTCATTATGCAGTCAGTGCTGGGAGCTGAGGCGAGAGTGGCCAGTGCTGGTGGACGGTGTAACCCCAAAACGCCCCGAAACTGCATTTCAAATGGCAGACATCTCTCCGTCCTGCATTGCACAGCGGCCGGCTGCGGCCGCTGCAGGTGTAAATGGGGCCTATAATTGCTAGTAGGGGTGCATGATATATCGACTCAATATCGTTATCGCAATATCACGTTGCACAGTATTATATCAAAAGTGTCGCAATAAGTATGTACTATTTAGTTTATTTTGTGGAGCGCTGCGTCCCGTCCGTTGGCTGTGTGGCTCAGTTTGATTTAGAGCCTGCTTGAAACGCTATAATGATCATCATTTCATTGGCCAGTTACCGTGCCACTTGCACATGTTAGCGCACATCAGAGCACGGGTCCACTACGTGACAAACCCTACGGAGCGTACCACGTGTGTGCATATTTCAACAGAGTGACAGTGTGAGTGAAGAAATAGACAACAAAACGGAACGAATCGGAGAAGAGAGAGAAAAGTTGTGTCCTGTTCTCTTAATTTATTTATTTGATACTGTCCAACCAGTAAAACATGTCCCGTTCTAGACATGGTCCTTATTTATTTATTTGATACTGTCCAACCAGTAAAACATGACCTGTTCTGTAGACATGGTCCTTATTTATTTATTCATGTTGGACCAGTCCAATATGACAATATGTCAGTTGAAATAAACCTTGTATTG
>CM042336.1:7663415-7723415 GCA_023566125.1 Zingel zingel | reverse complement strand
ATTGCTGCCCCTCTGCACTGTGCACTGGCCGATCGGTGCTCTGTATGGAGGTTACCGCTGATCACTAGCAGATCACAAAGGGAGGGCGAAAAGGGGAGCACAGAACAGCGCTAACAGTAGCAACGCGGGTTAGTTAGCTCACAGCGGTAACGTTAACCGTCCAGACCAGAGCGCCAGCCAGCGGGACATGAACACGAAGGGAGGAGCAAACAGTTTCAACAACCTGTTTTCATTCCCAGGTCATCAAAGGCCGATGCCAAAGGAAGGGACTAACACACACGTACATGCACGGGCGGTCGGACCGGCTACCAAAACAAAGAACAGAGAAGCTCGGATTACAACACGCACATGAGGAAGTGTGACTTCATCCTCTGCTCAGGATGCCATTACTGATAATAAAGGAGAATTCCAGTCGATTTCAACACGTAGCTCTGATGTTTGTAAATTTGGAGTCCTGTCTGTAGCGAGAAAAACGAAAACAATCGGTGCTGCCTACACAGTGTTATCCTCCTTCTACAGTTTGCACCCAGGAGGCTGAAATGGGGAAAGTTTTAAACGTGCTTTTAGCCTCTTAACATGTCCGAAATGTCATTAAAAGTGCCTACCCATGTGAAGTGATTCCTTCCGAGTGAACACAGTGAATCTGACTGCAGCAGATGTGAAAGAAATGCATAAAAGTCGTGCTAATTCAGCTCTGTTTAGTTCCGGTGTTGAGACGGCAGTAAGACGAGTGCTTCGGTACCGTCTACAAACTACAACACCAAAAAGAGATTAAAAAATATCTTCAAAAATAGGCATATGCTTATTTTTTAAAAGTGCTGTAGTACAACTAACAGGAGACAAGTTATAATTGAGGTAAGTTTGGAGACACTTCCTTATTTAATCATTAAATTACTAAATATTTTTGTTGTATCTCTTTTAGGTGTTGTAGTTTGTAGACGTCCCTAAGTCTTGCCGTCTCAACACCGGAACTAAACAGAGCTGAATTAGCAGACCTTTTATGCATTCCTTTCACATCTACTGCAGTCAGATTCAAACAATCTGACTGCATAAACATTGTCTGTTTATACGGTACCGCTGACGTCGACTACATCATATCCGTTTCCAGAAAGCAGAAAATCCATGTTATGTACTTCTTTACAAATTACATAAATGTCAGACTGACTGACTGACTGACATGTGATTTGCATTCTTTTTTTTTTTTTTTTTTTTTTTAGAAAACAATTAATATTTAGTAATGTCTCATGATATATTGTCTCTGGAAGTGTATTATTCAACTTTTATTTTTATCAAAGAAGGAAAAGAAAATGGCAAAACTCAATACTATTGAATCGCAACACAAATCGCATGGGCACACATGTATCGTGAAGGAATCGGATCGGGACAAAAGCATATTGTCCCAGCCCTAGTAAACAAACAAACAAACAAACAAACAAACAAATACACACACACACACACACACACACACACACACACACACACACACACACACACACACACACACAGCATGCAAACACATGTACTGTACCTTGCCTCACTTGAACACGTGAAAGATGCATCTTCTTAGCAGACGCCGGGATCCCATCAATCCTGCTGAAGGCCACAGTCACACACCAACGTGCAAGCGCACACACTTCACTGTTTGACTATTTCACAGTGTAAATATCAAGACGTGCCTCTTGTTTAGTCAGTCTGTGTCTGTGTGTGTTCCTGTGTGTGTTCCTGTTCCCCGGACACTAACGTGTGCTTAACCCTGTGTTTGCTCTGCAGAGCCCCAGCTGAAGGGCATCGTCACGCGGCTTTACTGCAGACACGGCTTCTACCTCCAGATGCTGCCGGATGGCACCATGGAAGGCACAAAGGACGAAAGCAGCTCCTTCTGTAAGTGACCAATCGGACACACAGAGATCAGACAGCTAGTTTAAAGAAGGCAACTCAATTCATAGCTCTGTAACAGTCACCAGTGGTGCTCAACCTTTTCAAGGCGACCCTTTTCTCTCCCCCTGACCCGCCCTTAGAGCCCTTTCTGTGTTCCAGGCCCTTCTGATATACAAGTGAAGCTCTGAGTATAACCAAACTCGCACTGTAATGTAAAAAAAAAAAATCATTCCCTAGTCTAGAATATGTAATTTCATTTTATTCTCCCCAACCATCTGGCGACCCCCCAGAAATGATCTCGCGACCCCAGTGGGGGTCCCGACCCCCAGGTTGAGAACCACTGATATACTTTGTACACCACTGGGAATTCCCCCTGCTTCGATGCCAAAGGACATTTTAAAATATAGGGAGTTCCCGGTTGGAGAGTCGTGTATCTGACTAACGTCTGGACAGCACATGGATGCAGGGTAACACTGCCGTGCTTTTCTGGTCTGATGATGAAGGCATACATAATTGCTACCTGGAGGTGTTGTCATGGTTTCCATATTCCTATAGCACTATTTTGGGGGCGACTATATGCACTCAGCTTGTAATTGCAGTGTTTTAAAGTCACTTAATGGCAGCGGGAGAACCCTCTGGGGATCTGAATCAAGACTTAAAGCTCTGCCTATTAGTACAAAAACTTGACACACACATACACACACACACGCATACGCCACAACCATGTAAACACATCTCACTCTGTGGGTGATTACTGACCAAAAACATCACACACTCCTGGACTACCCTCTAACCCTCCCAAAGAGATCAATATTCTATTATGGGATATCCCTGATGTGGCAACACAGCATCTTTTTCTGTCAAAAAAACAAGTTTGGATGGAAAACATGAAGCCTGCACATTTTTGGATTTACAATTTTCAGAGAGAAGAACAGGAATTCACACTGACTCTCAGTTGTAGTTCCCTCAGCATTTCCTTGAGGTGTGGCGGTGCTACCAGGCTTTTAATAACCTGGATTAAACCTCGAGGCGTTTGTTGGGAGGTTTTCCCCTTGGCATTTGTCCTGGAGAGAACATTTAACAATTTTTTTTAATGCGACTTAGACATTGCCAGGGTTATGTTTGATGACTGGGAATCTTGCAGTTAGATTGGGACGAGTAAAACAACTATCAGCAACTATCCCTTGGGAACATTTTTTGGGGACAACTTGTGAGAGAGTCCTCCCAACAGCTGTTTGGTTAAATTAGGCCCGCGACACCTCCAGACAGCTCCGCGGTAGAGTGATTAGACATTCCCCCTCTCCTCTCTCTCTTATGTAACAGCACACCTACACTGAGGCAAACATTGCTGCACTGTGAACTTTAAACGTTCTCACGACCAAATCTGAAATATTCATCACGTAATACCGTTGGGCACATCCGAAGGTGAACGGGGCTCGTTTCCAGACGGATGTGAAGATTGCTGTTGCGTAACAGCGCTCCTTGTGTGTCGTTTATTTTTTATCAAGTCAGTGGGGGGGTCACCTCGCAAAGTGTTTGCGTGGGTTTGACTTATCGTTTATTTTATAACAACTTTTAATTCCATCAAACCCAGGATCTGGTTTAATGTTGTCCTGGGCGCTTTGTATTCTCAGGGGACTTTGTGTGTGTGTGTGTGTGTGTGTGTGTGTGTGTGTGTGGTGTGTTGTGTTGGTGGGGGCTGGGGCTAAAAGGAAAGTCACGTAAAAAAATCATAAATTGTGCACTTTTTTTATTTTTTTTTATCCAATTCCGGTTATTCATTTATTCATTCATTCACGCATGCATTGTTGAGTGATGGACATCATTGTAACTGAGTATCAATCAGCATCACAATCATCTACCTGACTGCACAGAATATTGAAAGGGTAGAAACAGCTGTGTGGGCATGCTGTAACACACTGACTGTCAGGCTAATCTTCAGTACTCTCCCTGGGAGCAGAGAGCTTTCAGTATATTGCAGACTGGCCTGGGATCAGACCGCTTTACATTTCAATTCAATTTTATTCATAGTATCAAATCATAACAAGAGTTATCTCAAACCACTTTACAGATAGAGTAGGTCTAGACCATACTGTATCATTTACAGACCCAACTATTCCAGTAATTCCCCCAAGAGCAAGCATTTAGTGTGACAGTGGTGAGGAAAAACTCCCTTTTACATTTCAGTCCATTATAATTTCATTTTTTTGTGTGTTGCTAATAGCCAAAAGTGATCATATACTGTCAAGTCTTTATCGACAACGTTTTATTTACGGGATTATTTGGCGCCGCCGGAGGTTCCGCCAGATGACCCTCATTTTCGGCCGAATGTCCCTCAGCTTCCACTTTCTTTGTGTTGGCGTTCTAAACTCCGGTCGATTCGGGGGAAATGTCCTCCGAGCTAGAACCGACAATCAAATTGTATTTATCTTCTTTTTTTTGTTGAGTAAAATTCTCATCACTCTAGTCGAAGGCCAATTTTAATTCCAGAGCCCGCCTCCCTAGGCACCGTTGCTCCGTCCGGCACTAAGACGCCCAAGACGTTTGTGATTGGTTTAAAAAAATGCCAATAAACCAGAGCACGTTTTTCTCCCATCCCATAATGCTGTGTTGACTAGCCAGACCTTCCTTCGCAGCGCTGTGGAGGAAGGTCTGGCAATGTGGGACTATGTAGTGTCAAAACTGGATGGACCGAAAGATTATATGAGCTTCTCTTTCCCATCTGTTCAATGCATAAATCCTGGCCCTATTGCTGTGTGAGAATTTGATTAAATCTAAATTGATGGAGGTACCTTGTAAGGAAAATATCAGTTTAAATGTAGGTCTGAAAACTAGATTGGGACACAGGGCCCTTTGTCAAGACAGAGATAAGGTCATAAAACAGGCCCTTATATCATGTCAGTCGAAATCTCGCTTTTAGTGGTTTCTTTTATGGTATTCCCATATAGAGTTATGATGAATCAAGTTGCCATAAATCAATTACCAGACAATCAACCTGGGGCTCTTTGAGCCCTGGGGGTCTGGGGCCCACTCCCATTGGGGATCAAGCCTTGCACCTTGGTTATCAACACACATTAATTTCTCATGATTTTCCACTGATATGGTAGTTCTATGGGTACCCACGAGTCTCCACTTTGCAGACATGTCCACTTTATGCTAATCCCATGCAGTTAGGAGCAATAACCATGCAATTTTTCTCCTGCAGTACAAGTGTGTTATTTGCATCTATTCTAAAATGGTGTATTTGAATATTTCTGTATAGTGGGGTCTTGGAGTTGCAAAAATTGGGTATGACTGAAAAGCTGTCATCGTTATCAATGAGCCAGATTGTATTCACGTGTGATGATGTTAGTCAGTTGGACTACAAGCCGACAGCTTTCCTTTTAGCTTGTTTGTGAAACATCGCTATTTGCAGAGTAGCCTGCTGTCGTTGTGTAAAGCAGCGCGGTGGGCGAGAGCAGCGGACGCTAATTTGACCTTGTGTCGGGTTCGTTGGGTGGGATGGACACTGGATGATTTCTACTGAGGTGATGTAGCATTGACGCCCTGCTACTCTGGTAAGCTAGTTTGATTTTACAATAAACACACGGTACAGAGTTTTCGTTTTTTTTTTTGCAGCTTAACACGTATCCGCATTTTCTGTCTCTTCTCTTAGCCCCTCACATTTTTCGCTCTCTTCCTTCATTTTGTAATCTGCGCTGTCAGTCTTGTGTTCACAGAAGCGTCAGCCCGTTGTGCGCTAGTAATAATGACCTTTGCAGAAACACAGTGAGCGGTACAACGTTAGTTACACTGATTAAAGTAAGCTTCAAGGCAAAGAATTTTGCATTGAGTATTTTTAAGTAATCGAATTATTCAAGTTACTCGAGGACTCGTTTCAGCACTAGTATATTGACAGTAAGGGGTTTCTGAGCAGCTTGCTTGCCATCCAGTTGCCGAAAAATGCACTCAAAGTTTTAGATACCCAATCACAGCACTGATTTTTCTTACGGTGTTCCGCAAGGTCTGGGTGTCTTAATGTGGTATTTTGGAGGGATGTTGGACTATTTTTTTTTATCAATTGTTGTCTTATCTTGTGTGGTAAAAAATGGTTAAATTGTGCACCAAATTTGTGTAACAAATGGTATCAACCCAAACAAAATGCTGCAACAACTTATGAGACATAAG
Source organism: Zingel zingel (assembly GCA_023566125.1). NCBI lineage: Eukaryota > Metazoa > Chordata > Actinopteri > Perciformes > Percidae > Zingel > Zingel zingel. The sequence goes on along the minus strand of CM042336.1, from coordinate 7,717,370 downwards.
TGAGCATGGGAATGGCCATCATCTACTTATATATCACAATGTTCTAAGCCCTAACTATCCCAACTGTTCCTACCATATCCACTGGCATCAAAACAGGAAGAAAGAAGTGGTAAAGTAATAAAGCCTGCCTCTTGCTTGATTCGATTGGCTGCCTTAGCCAATTATGACATTGATGAGCGGTGCGACTCTGCGCCCTGCATTGAAAAGTTGCTAATATTTTAACTCGAATGCGTGTCTAAAAGCCGCAACGCCTGCCATACCACAGGAAAATATTTTTTTTTGGTTTTGGTGGATTTCTTGCGACGTGTCTCGCTGTGATTGACGCATAATGCATCAATAATTATAATCCAGTAATATAATACACATCAGTTTGAAATGGGCCCTTCTGTATAATAAGTACTCTTACTTCTGGTACTATAAGTATATTTTGATGCTACCACTCTTTTACTTTCTACTATTACTGCTCTACTTCTTCTACCACCGCATGCAACATTTGAGCCCTCACAGCCCTGTACAAAAGTCTGTAAGGGGGGGTGGGGCTGATGCACAATGGATGTTTTTTTGTTTTCAACTTCTGATCCAAACAACGTGTGAAACAAAACAAAATCCTGAGGCATGCAACCCTTAATGCAACATGTAACCTTCCCCTGCCCTTCACCTCTTCAAAATGTATGTGCGTGGACTAATTATGCACCCCGCAGCGGTGTACGCCGAGAAGTCCTAAAAAAGGGCCAAATCAGCAGCTAATGTGATAAATAATTAAGGGAGCAACAGTGATTCATGACCGAGGCCCTTGCCCTGACGGAGTTCTTGGCCAACTGTGGTACTGATCGAAAACGGGTGTGTCTCTAGAAGTTATACATCGATGCAAGCACACCTTTTTCAGACATGTACGGTACTTGTCTAACTGAAACATTCTCAAAGTACAGTTGCCCTTTTAAAGGGCCTCTCCCAGAATTGCCATCTCTCTCCATCACCATTTTCCACTCCCTTCTCCCCTGACTTCTCCCTTTATCCCGTGACGACATGGACCCAATGGTCTGCAACCTCGCTGACCCCCCCCCTCTGGTCACCTCTCTTCCTGGGCCACCTGGCGTCACAGCAGCCGCCCTCACCTCCTGCTTCTTCTGGACAGAAATGTGTCGGGAAGGTGAAAGGTTGGTGTAGGGACCAAAGTTGGGAGGGAGGGTATGGAAGCCCTGAGGGGGGATGTAGCAGAACAAAAATAGTGACGAGTGTGGCTTTTTCTTTACGGCCTTGCAATACTTTTTATCACTTTTTTTTCCATAACTAGGCGATAGAGGAAGTTGTCACGAAGCTGGAAGCGATTGTGTATTAAGGCAACAAAAAAAAAAGCGACAAAAGGAAGGAAATGGAGAATAAAAGGGATCAGAGAAGAGAAAAAAAGAGGGCACGGTGGAATACGCCAGAGAAAAGTGAGCTAGTGAGACAAGACAGGTTGGCAGAGGAAGAGAGAGGAAGTGAGAGGGAGGATGACAGAGATAAGAGGGATAGAGAGAAAGAAAGGAGCAATAGGGAGCAGGAGGAGCAGCTGGCACACAGCTGATGGCTCCTCCATCACTGTGTCTCCCCCCTCTGGTGGGAGGTCAGAGGAGCCCACACCCCCCTGCGCCTCTCCTTTTCTGTTCTTGGCTCTTCCGAACTGTTATGTAATAAAGCTGGAAGAGGAATGATGGCAGCAGAGACGAGCGTGGTAAGGGAGTTGAGATTCATTGTCTATTTATTGGGGAAGAAAGTGCCGTTAAAGGACTATACTATTTTAAGGGCTGCACAATATATTGTTTTTTAAAAAACTTTTTTTATCGGCATCGCGATAGCAACTGGCACGATATACACATCGCAAATGCTGCGACCTATTGTGGAAGACACTCACATTTTTTTTTTCCTTCTGTTGAAAGAAAATGTCTGTGGAAAACTGCACTTTAAAATATAACTCGATCAAGTTCAATCAAATGTATTTCAGGTGTAAAATCACCATTCAACATGGTCTCAGTGCACTTTACAATTAAAGGAACACAGCAATAACAGACAGCAACAACCCAATTGAACAGATTTTTTGATGGAATGAACTGTCATTGTTTTTTAGTGGTGCCCTTTTATATTGAATTAAATTTGTTCCAAAAAAGAATATTGAGATTGATTTCCTTTCATTTGGTTTAAATTCAACAAGCATTTTGTTGTATTTTAGCAGAATTCTGAAAGCAGCAGAAATGCAGAACTGGGTACACTTTAATATGTTTGTTTATAAGTAATATCGTTATCTTGATATTCAACGTTATTGCATATCGCATATTTCCCTCAAATCGTGCAGTCCTAATACAAATTGTGTGCGTATTAGCCAGTTTACTATGGTACTATAAAGCTTGTTCTTTAGTTTGCCAACCATTTTCCTAACTACTGTGTAGACATTGATTTTTTTTAATGCCGTTTCCTAACTTCTTAGCAGCCATAGGTCTCCATTCATTGGAGACCATTTTAAAATGCAGCTTTCACAGACGTCAAAGCAACTCAAAATATTGGATGAAAGTGTCCGCTTTCCTTTTTTACACTATGTGTGTGCTGATGAATGGCTAAGAATTGAGTTGAAAAGTCTGTGTGTGATTAAACCCATGAAGTGTAAAGTTTTAATTTGTAGCATTTCAAATCATTCTGATGGCATGAGTTGTTAATTGTAGTGTTCCAAAGTGTCTTTTGTGATTCTGTGGGGGCTCAGGCTATAGTTAGGAATGTCCAAACTCTTTACTTACGTTACTTGAGGAAGTTTCTGGCTGTATGAACTCACAGATATGAGTGGAATACATAGCTAGAAAGGTACAAAAATAAAGGCACGCTTCAAAAAAACAAATGCAACATGCTTTAAAAAATGCCTTCTAAAAAAATATTAGATAAAAAAAGATAGACTAGAGGAACATCTGGAAAAAAATGTAAATATAAGAGCTGCAGTAATAATAAATACAATTTTATGTAGCATCAATGTTTGTGCTCATGACCCGTCTATTTTTTTGTCGGGAATCACAGCTTTAAAAGCCCCTGAAAACATGGTTTGTAATCTTAAGTTTTTCTCCATAGCATACGTTATTCATGACTAAATAAACAACAACATTGTAGTTTTGAAAACAAATATATCCTAAGTTATCATTTATTCAGAGATTTTGATTGACAGTGTTTGTAATGGAAGCAAATAACTGATTCAGATGTAGCTAAACTCTGGTTGGTGCGTGGTGGGCGCGATAGTGCCAAATATTGAGCCAATCAAAACCACAGATAACGTGGCAACGGAGGTGAGACGAGGACAGGGCTTTGGAGGGTTCTGTCACTGAACAGATTAGGAAACAAACCGGGAAGGAAACTGATATCGAAGGTAAGAAGATTAAAAAAAAAAAAAAAAAGGGAAAGTGATGATGAGGGACGGAGCTGCTGCTGTGATTGTCACTGTGATTTCTGAATTCTGTTTCTCGGCGAGGAAGAGAGGAAAAAAACAAAAAGTGAATGCGACAGGAAGACAGCTTGGCAGACGGGAGAAGAAGAGAAAAAACAGAGGACGGCGAGATGAAAGCTATTGACTCTCGGTGAACTCAGTACTCCGAGAAGCCATGAGGAAAAGCTTCGTTCCCTGACTTTTATCCACTGTAATTACCGTCTTCCACTGTTGAGAGGGAAATTTCACTTATCTCTTTCTCTGCTCTGGAAAATAGTCTGCTCTTTCTCGCTCCGTCTAACTTTCCCCAGTGCTCGATAACGCTCCCTTCAAAGAGGGCAGAAAAGAAATGCAAAGACTTGAAAGGCAAGATGAGGGAAAAGTTGGCTCTGTGTGAGAGCCGCAGCTTTCAAGGAGGGAAGAAATGTGAACATCGAAAGCAAATGCTCTGTCAGCCAGATGAGGGAAGAAAAGGAGAAAAAAGAGAGTGCCAGAGCGGGCTCGTGAGGATGAGAAGCAGAGCATGAAGAATACCAAACGAGGAGAAGTAAGGACAGGGGATGCAGAGACGAGACGAGTGATGAAGAGACAGACAGAGAGGGCTGCAGGGTAAAATAGGACAAAGATGAATGGATCCGGATTGAAAAGTATTGGTTTCACAGGACGGGGGGCGGGGGGACGACAGCAAGTGAAGAGGGAATTGAAAGGGAACAAATAGGGAAGAGAAATGGTGAGACGTATTTATAAAAAAAAAAAAAAAAAAAAAAAAAAAAAAACTGAGATAAGAAAAAGGTTGTTAATTCATGACAAGGCAGGGTGAAAAGACAGAAAGCACCAGGGAAAGAGAGGAGACGACAGATGGACTGAAAGGAAGACAGATAAAGGCTCAGATGAATTGGCTGTGGAGAGGAAAGCCTGGGGGGAAGAAGTAGAAGGTAAATAACAGGAGAGTGAAGGTAGTTGTCTTGTCGTCGACCACGTGGGAAATCAGGCGTGAAGCTCCTCTACGCGTCGTTTTAATCTACTATTGAGTCCTTAAAGCTCATTTTTTACATCACAAATGACAGCGCGTGAATTAGGAGAGAGACTGTTCCACGCGTTGCCGACGCAGATCAACCTTGTTTTTATCAATCCCAGTGTCATTTTCCTGATCCCCGTGCAGCGCTCTGTGGCTGCGTTTCATTAGCGCTTCGACATGCCCTTGTGCAATTTCCCATCAGCACTTGCCCCCCGGGGGGGAATCCCCCGCCGCCATCATAAGTGTCGTTCCCATTTGTCTGAAAAGCTGAAGTGAACTTGGAGAGATTGACCTTCAGAGGGTTGAGGGAGCGACAATGGTCACTCCAGAGGTGGATATGGCCCACAATGCATTGCAGTACATCCATGGTTAGATGGCAGTAACGTACAACTGGTACAACTGTTTGCCGACCACCAAAGAGGGAGAGGATGAGTAAACTGTAGTAAATTGAGTAAACTCATTCTAAGCCTGTAGGTATTTCTCATGATTAGTTAAAAGGCATAGTAATACATTTATTTTAATAATTAAAACATTTTAGAAATTATGTATACAGCACCTTTCATACAAGCAATGCAGAACAGAGTGCTTTGCAATAAGGACGTTGCATGACAGACATACATAAAATTAACATAAAAACAGGGATAGAATACCAAAATGAATGGATATTAAGAAAATAAGACTCTTAAAGCAGTAGCGCTAAGCTTACAACTGGCAGTCGGTCCTGTAATGAATGATTTGGGCTGAAAGTGTACAAGAGCAGGTGTGTTGCATTTAAATCCCTCGATCCTGCCCCATCCACTATCACTCTGCTCTCCAAGTAGCCTCTGTGCAACGAACTTCTAGTACAAACGCAGCCCATGTCTTGTGTCAAGATGTAGATATTTTGGGCCCTATTTTTACGATCTAAGCGCATGGCGCAGGTGCGTTTAGGGCGTCTCCAAATCCACTTTTGCTAGTTTGACGGCGGGAAAAAAAAGGGTCCGTGCGCCGGGCGCATGGTTCAACAGGGTTGTACTTAGTGTCATCATTAATTCGTAGGTGTGTTTTGGGCGTAACATGCAATAAACCAATCGGAGTGTCATCTCCCATTCCCTTTAAAAGCCAGGCGCGTTTGTACCTTGGCGCATTGCTGTGTGTGTATAACAAGCATAGTGTGCACACACTGTGCATAAGCCTAGGCGCCTTTTACTAATTCGCTGTTAAAATAACAATGAAATGCTGCGCTATTGACTTTAGACCAGGTTTCTGTTGGTCAGTGGCGCGATCACTTCCCGCTGCCTCAGGATAGCAATACGCCAAGAATTCACCTGAACACACCTCCCTGTAAGACCAGCACGCCCATGGGCGCACAGATGGGCGCAGGGGCATTTGCTATTTAAACGACGTGGGCCCTGGACGGGAAACTGACAACTGCGTCGGTCTTAAACTAGCAAAGACACTTGGGTCGGGCTTTGCGCCGCGCTGTTTGTGCAAAAATATACAAACTCCAATTCCAATCAAGTTGGGACGTTATGTAAAACGCAAATAAAAACAGAATACAGCTCCAAGTAAGTTGTTCAAAACCTTTCTTTTTAGTAAACTCTGTGAACACAAACAATGTTGTCAATGCTGAGTTCATGTGTAGAGCCCCTGGTGATGCTTGGAGCAAAGTCTCATGATGTGTCGAGCCCTCTTAGTGTTTAAAAAATAGCTATTTTGAGGCTAGCATAGTAGTGCCCCTAGGACTCCCATTCAAAAGGCCATTTGACTGAAAAACAAAAATACGGTAAATCTTAAAAGTGGCGCTTCCATCCTAATTATGCTTTTAAATGAAAGTTTGACTTGGGTACATTCACAAAAAGACCCTAGGTTGCATTTTGCCAAGAGTTACACTTTAACAAAGAGGACTTGGTCTCTGGGAGTCTAGTCTCGCATTGCCAGACCTTCCTCCACAGCGCTGCGGAGGAAGGTCTGGCTAGTCCACAGCATTCCTGGATGGGAGGAAAAATGTGCTCTGGTTTATTGGCATTTCTTTAAACCAATTACAATCGTCTTGGGCGGCGCTAAGCGCCGGACAGAGCCACGGTGCCGCTGCAAAATAGTCTCGGGAAGGAACTTGTTTTGGTGGAACGTGTGTACGTTCAAAGGTTGTTTTAGTCATGCAACAGAAAACTCAGATTGGACAGATAGTCTAGCTAGCTGTCTGGATTTACCCTGCAGAGCAGTTAACCATAGTCCTCAGAAATCCTTCGGAGTTTAGAATTACAACACAAAGGAAGCGGAAGGTAATGGACATCCGGCCAAAAAAGAGTGACATCTGGCGGAATTTCCGGTGGATGTCACTCAATCCCGGCAATCCCGGAAGTGGAACGTCGTGGATGTAGACTACCTGGAATCCAATCACTGTGTTTTGTTTAGCCCATTGGACAATGAGCAACAGAAGACAATTCCACTTTTAGAAGTCTAAGTTACTATCACGCTGCAATGCTTCTATCCAGTTAGCTTCATTCAAACAGGAGATAGAATAAAGAGCCTGTGCCTGTCCAGAAGTTAAACTCTGCGTGACTTCTCACGGATGACTATAATCCTCCTCTCATTCCAGTAGAGACCAACTGGGCTGCACAATACAACCCAGCAGAGCGCCAGCCCTGTGTGCAGGCCTGCAGATGCCCTCTGCATAGCTTAACTCTGTGTGTGTGTGTGTGTGTGTGTGTGTGTGTGTGTGTGTGTGTGTGTGTGTGTGTGTGTGTGTGTCTCTCCCTCTCACCCCATCTCCACTTTCTCCGTGTTTATTTATTGTGTAGATGATCTCAAGCCTCAAATTGACTTGTGGGATTGATTTGGCAACGCCCTCCACCCTCCCCCTTCATTTCCCTCCCCTTGTCTTCCTTTCCCTCCCTCGAAAGACTTTTGATTAATCCAGCGGCCTCCTCTGTGAGTTGAGGAGAAAAAAAGTGAGTCAAATGAAAGGAGGGAGAGAGAGAGAGAGAGAGATAGAAGGATGAGGGAAAACCAAAGAGAGATGGGGTGCCTCTTATTATACAAGCTGAAAGTTATGTGATCCCTTTGATAAGAAAAGCTCTTTTTGATCGAGGATGAGAAAAGAAGCAAACTTTCTTTGGAGGGAAAATAGAGAGGGAGAGAGAGAGAGAGAGAGATGCAGAGAGAGATGAAGGAAACCACTGACAATGGAGAGCGTCTGAGAAGTAGGGAGTAATTGACCATTCGTTAAGCTCTGTTACTGTTGCTACGCCTGCCAAGCTTTCCATTCTTACACAGTACATAGTTAACAAAGAAACTCTGTGGAAACCTGTAGCTTACTAATGAAGTTAACATTAGTTTCGTGGCTTGGTTGAAAGCATTTTCTTCCAGCTGAGTAATGTTAAAGTAAGGATCCCGTGTGTGCTCAGTGCGTAGCAGGTTATGTGGGTTCATCAACACCACAGCAAGACTGCTGGTGAATGTAAGGCTACATCCACACTAGGCAGCGATATTAGGGGAATTTGCGATATGGAATTATGTTGTTGGACATCGCGATAACGATATTATTTGCGATAAATAAACAGATATTAAAATGTACGCATTTCTGCTGCTTTCAATATTCTGCTCAAACACAACAAATTACTTGTTGAATTTAAAACTAGGGCTGGGTATTGTAAATTCAATACTGGTACCACTACCAATACCGTGACTTTGATAACGGTTACTAAACGGTACTATTTTTGATACCGATTTTATCAAATCCATTTTAACTAAAGTAATTTACAATAGTTCACATTGCGGCACACATTTGTATTTATTTTTCCACTCGTACTACAGGACGTGAGCCCTGTGTCTGTGCATAACGTTATTCCTGCCTGCTTCTACGGCGTGTGACGTTAGACAGCCAATCACCAGCTTTATGAGATCTTGGTAGATGCATATTGCATGCTTATTGGCTCACTGACACTGATGAGATTCACTCCTTAGGTACTGAATGACGAGGCACTTTTCAATACTCGATACTAAGGAGGCAATTTGGACGGTGCCTAAAAAGTATTGAATTCTGTACCAAGCCCTAGTTAAAAGAAATGAAAGGAAATCATTTCCAGCATTCTTTTATTGAACATTGAATAGAATATAAAAGGCACCACTAAAAAAAAGTGACAGTTACATTTTAAAGTGCAGTTTTCTACTGATATTTACTGATATAACACAAATCTTTCACGATATGTCGCAGCCTTTTGCGATGCGTTTATTGCGGCAGTTGATATCGCGATGACGTTAAAAAAACACTATACTGTGCAGCCCTAATCCACACTACTACTTGTGGTTTGAAAACGAATATCTTTTGCTGCGTTTACGCCTTACATCACGCTACCCCGGCGTTTTTTGAGCCCCTAAAAAGGCGACATTTGGAAAAACTGCCGAGCCCGTTTGAGTTTGACAACTCCGGGGTTGTTTGGAGTTTGGCCAGGACGAGAACGGAGACAATTGGAAACGGCTTTTGTCAGTGTTATCTGTTAGATAGGCTTTACGTTACATATCTTTCAGTAACAGTTCCATCTCGTCGCTGGTCCAAGCAAATAAATCCCTGCTCTTACTTTTCGTTATTTGTTCTTTCCCGAAGGTATTTTCAACTTATACATCCTTGATTTTCCACTTCAGAGTATTGCCATACAATCTGCTTCTGGTTTACATCGGCACATGCATCCCTAGTGTATGCGAATGGTAAAGTGATATGCGTCGCCAGTCGTGATAATGTGGACGGAAATTAGTTCTGCTACGGAGCTAAAACGCTTGTGTGGACGGAAATCATTTTTTGTTTCCGAACGCCGTTTTACAAATGAAAACGTAGTAGCGTGGATGTAGCCTAAAAGACTGAGGAAAACTAGAGAGAAGAGGAAAGAGGAGGGCAAGGAGGGAGGCGGTGTGTGCGCGCCTTGCTCTATTTGTCATTCCGGCCATGGTCTTTGGTGACACCTTGTTCATTTGCCAAAGCGACTGTTTGAGATGCAGGCATCGATCGAGCAAACAGAAGCTGGGCCCTGAAGATAGAGACTGAGGGAGAGAGAAGCGTGTGCAGTTTCATTACCAACGTTCAAATCGCACTTTCAAACCGGACAGACGTCCCTATCTGTACTGTGTTTTAGTGCAGAAGTGGAGAGAAAAACAGTAAGTACTGTACTTTAGTACAAATTTGAGGTACTTTACTTGACTCTTTTTGTGCCACTTTCTACCTCTACTCCGCTACATTTCAGAGAGAAATATTGTACTTTTTAACTCCACAACATTCATCTGACAGCTTTAATTACTAGTTACTTTGCAAATTAAGATTTGTGCACATAAAACACATGGTTTATAAAATACAATGTTTTATTATAAATTAAACTACCCAAAAATATACAGGCCTACAAGTCCAACTAAAATGAGAAGCCTATTAAACACAGAACTGTTTGGATCGTTTCCAGTTTTCTAAAATGTGAGGATTTTTCTGCATTGAGTACTTTTAATACTTTAAGTACATTATCTTGATGATACTTACATACTTTTACTTAAGTATCATTTTCAATGCAGGACTTTTACTTGTAACAGAGTATTTTTACAGTGTGGTATTAGTACTTTTGAAAGTAAAGGATATGAGTTATTCTGTCACCATGTGTCATTTATACTGAAGTGGATGACAGATTACAGTTAAATCTGACTACGTTCACATTGGCGTTTAAACATTGAAATGTACAACTTTTTAAATAGAATCCAAGCTTGCAAGTTTTCCTTAAGTGTAATGGATGTTGCCTGAAAATAGGACAAATAAAGTTGTATGGTCCTTTTTAGTTTTTTAATTACTAATATCAAAAACAAGACTTTCTTGAAGCTTAAATAATTCACTCCAAAACTCAATAGTTCTGACAAGGTTGAACTTTAGTATATTTTTTCCCCCCATTATGGCCAGCATTGACTTTCTATCCCCATCTGATAACTTAACTTCCATCCATTATGTTGGCAGAACTTTTGATTTGAAATTGATTTGTTTTAAAAGAAGCTAATGGCTCCATGAATCTAAAACATTCTCCTGAGACTTCATCTTTCATCTGCGTAAGAGATCCATCATTTTGACAACCACGCTGTCACCTCATAATGCATTTCTATCATTTGTCAAAGAAAAGAAAAAAAATCTCACACATGCTGCAAACTCTTAGAGTGATGCTGTTTTGGTATTCTCACCAGAGTTTAGTAGTTCAGTAAATGCTGATTCCATTCTAGTGCCTTTAAAAAATGAGCAGTGACACATTAATTAGGATTTTATCATGGTGGAGTTGTGCAAGCATGTGTCCGAAGCTTTCATGAGCTTTTGTCATGATCATCCTAAAATATTGTAGTTTGATTTTCTCAGTAATAATTTCCATCTGCTGACAAAGATCATGAAATGATGTTGAAAGCTCCAGAAGAAGCTAGTAAGAGGGCCTTGAGTTTTTTTATTTTTTTTTTGTCAACCTACTGTTTCCAAGGTCAAGGATTAATAATTTCAAACTCAACCTGAAATTTGAAAGGAATAGTTTAAAATACTTTAAGGACATTTAAGGAATAGTTTGGGAAATACCCTTGCTTGCTTTCTTTAAGGAAATGAGCTGGTTTTACACCGGCGCGCTGCAACCGCCTAGATGCATGCACTTTCTTGCAGTTCCTGCCGTCCGGCGCTTACCGCTAAAAGTTCAGCACGGTGAACTCTAAGGACCCTATCATGCACCCGGCGCAGCGCAAAGCTCAATGCAAAGCCCGACGCAAAGCCCGACGCAAGTGTCTTTGCTACTTTAAGACCGACGCAGTTGTCATTTTCCCGTCGGGCGCCCACGTCGTTTAAATAACAAATGCCCCTGCGCCCATCTGGTCTTACAGGGAGGTGTGTTCAGGTGAATTTTGGCGTATTGCTATCTTGAGGCAGCGGGAAGTGATCGCGCCATTGACCAACAGAAACCTGATCTAAAGTCAATAGCGCAGCATTTCATTGTTATTTTAACAGCGAATTAGTAAAATGTGCCTAGGCTTATGCACAGCGTGTGCACACTATGATTGTTACACACAGGGAAACTGGCTTTTAAAGGGAATGGGAGATGACCCTCTGATTGGTTTATTGCATGTTACGCCCAAAACACACCTATGAATTAATGAATCCAATAAGTACAACCCTTTTGGACCATGAACCCGGCGCACGGACCCTTTTTTCCGCCGTCAAACTAGTAAAAGTGGATTTGGACACGCCCTAAACGCACCTGCGCCAAGGAGAACGAGCTATCCCATACACAAACAGAAATGTAAAAAAACGACAACGTGGTTGCTTTACTGGGAGTTACGTGCTGTAACTGTTTCTCAGCGGCCATCGGGCAGCCTCAGTGACTTCCTGGACTCTCGACAAGATTCCAGGAAGTCACAAGACATAAGTCGTTACAGCACATTAGTCCCAGTCCGCAGGCTGAAAGTGGTATCGATTTTCGAACTAATTCTCATCAAAAACAAACCCATTTTCCCAAAATGCTGAAAAATTCCTTCAAGTAATGTAATAACAGCCGTTGTGTGTTCAGCCTTGTCTGTTGGTGGGTGTTTTTGTCATCCCAGGTCCCAGTCCAAACGCTTCAGGGGCTTTAATTGTCATGGTAGCGTTTGGCCATCATGACAGTGTGACCGCGGAGCAGCTGGCAGCGGAGGCTGCTGTGTCAGTATCACTCAGCTCACCGTGTCACATCTTATAAAGGCACAGGGCTGCACAATATATCTGTTATCGCCATCGCAATATCAACTGGCACAATATATACAACGCAAAAGGCATGGGACATATCGCAATAGACACCAAACAGATATTTTTGTGTTGGTTGAAAGAAAATATCAGTAGAATCATTCTTTTTTTTAGTGCTGCCTTTTATATTCAATTTAATGTTCAATTTGTTCAATAAAAGAATATTAGAAATTATTTCCTTTTATTTGTTTAAAATTCAACATTTTCTCATTTTGTGCAGCCCTTACAGACGTATGTTTATGCGATATGGTGATAACACAATATACATGAATAGACAACCTGTAACACTGCTGAGATGTAGTAAACGGTCAGAATACAGTTAGTGCAAATTGTGGTCTAGTTAGCGATGTGGACCAGTTATAACGCAGTGTATATAAATAGATAGTCTGTATAAATGCTGAGAAGTAGTGAAGTCAATATACAGTTAGTGCAAGTTGTAATGTAGTTAGTGATGTGGATCAGTAATAACGCAGTATACACAAACAGACAGTCTGTCTAAATGCTGAATATAGTAAAGAGTCAATATACAGTTAAACATGTATTTGTACTTGGACAGACAAGCACCTAAGAAATCACATTCAGGCAAGCCCACTTCTGACAACAGATTCAAGCACACTGTGTGTGTGTGTGTGTGTGTGTGTGTGTGCGCTTGTTTTACTATATTCGTGGGGTCCAAAAAACGGGGAATACAGTATACTTGTGGGGTCTGCACAGCATTGTGGGGCCCAAATTCCCCGACCCCACAAGGTTAAAGCGCTGTTTGAGGGTTAAGACTTGGTTTTAGGATTGGGGTTAGAATTAGGTTATGGTGAGGGTAAAGGTTAGGGTAAGGAGCTAGGGAATGCATTATGTCAATGACGGGTCCCCATAAAGATAGTGAAACAAACGTGTGTGTGTGTGCGTGTGTGTGCGTGTGTGTGTGTGTGTGTGTGTGTGTGTGTGTGTGTGTGTGTGTGTGTGTGTGTCGCTCGCGCCAGTGGCTCAGTTGAAGTTAGTTTATATGGAGAGTTATGCACATACGAAATCCAAGGTTCCACAGGAGGGGTATTCAGCAAACTGCATTACAAAGTGCTGTTTACTGTGTCGGGACAGAGGAAATGAATTCACAGCAAGCTCGGGCGATGTTGCCGTTTAATGTATTCCTAAAGCTCTCCGCTAAGCTACGCTCTCTCTATCTTTCTCTCTCCAGCAGGGGGATTCTCAGTGCAGTCACACCACACCCCCCCCCCCCCCCCCCCCCGTGGTACCAGCAACCAGACTTTATTCCTCCTAAATCGCCCTCTTCTAATCCTTCCCCGCCTCGCCCTCTCTCTCTCTCTTTTTTTTTTTTAAACACACTTCCCATTCCCGCCTCCGATATACTGTACAACAGGGAGGATGAAATATCAGACAGCTGGCATGCAATTGTCTTTTCATGCTGCGAGGAAGCACCGTGAGCACTGTTAAGAGAAGAGAATAATTGCTCTAACACCGCTCCTCTCTCTCTGTTTTCTTTTCTTCTTTTTCTTCCAGTGCAGTTCAACTTGATTCCTGTGGGGCTCAGGATAGTGGCCATCCAGAGCACCAAGACAGGGCTCTACGTTGCCATGAACAGCGAGGGCTACCTCTACACTTCGGTACGGTCAGCACACACAGTACAGTAACACCGTAAGCCTTTGAAAGACTTAACTCATCATGCTATTTCTAGAGCTGCAAAGATTATTTGATTAGTTGCCAACTATTAAAATAATCGCCAGGGGTTTGTAGATAGGGAGGAAGTAACAGGGTTTCTGCGGGGTCTTAAAAAGTGGAAAAATTTCAAAATCCAAATTTTAGGCCTTAAAAAGTCTTAAATTCACTGAAGTGTTGTTCTAGGTCTTCAGTCATTTTAAACAGGTCTTAATTTTCCTACGTCCATGCAACGCTACCTCTAATGCTTCCGCAGGGATTTATGTTTTATTTTTTTATTTTTTTATTCCGTGGTGTTCTAGTTCTTTCTTTTGCTAGTCTAAATATAATTTGCTGTATATTTATAGACTATATAGACTATACTCCGTTTTGCTTTTTTATTCAATTTGAATAAATGTATTTACTTTGAAAGTCATTTTGGGACTGCATTTCGTTGTACTTTTATGTTGTGATATAGGTCTTATATTTCATTCATGATGATCTTAAAAAGTCTTGCATATGACTTGGTGAAATCTGCAGAAACCCTGAGTGATGACATTTTCTGAACATACCAGACTCTTCTAGCTGTTCTATTATTTTCCTTTACCCACCTAGTCATTATATCCACATCATTGGTGATTATTTATCAAAAGTTTCATTGTGTAAATATTTTGTGAAAGTACCAATAGTCAACCCTCCAATAAGCTGCAATATCGACATTGATGTATTTAGTCAAGAATATTGTGATATTTGACTTCCTTCATATCGCCCAACTCTATGCCAAGTAAGTACTTACAAGGAATTTGCCTTGGTGGTTGGTGTATACATAAACAAACAAACAAACATATTGGACATTATTATGAAATTACAGCAACAAATATATACAAGATAGCCGTTTAACATATGGAGGGGAAAAAAGTGGCTGAATAGATTGAGTGTAGAATGTGTAAAAAGTTTAAAACCCATTCTCTGATTCCAGCTTCTTCAATGTGAATATTTTCTAGTTTCTTCTCTCCTCTGTGACAGTACACTGAATAACTTTGAGTTGTGGAAAAAAACAAGACATTGGAGGACGTCATCTTGGGCTTTTGGGAAACACAGATCGACATTTTTCTCCGTTTTCTGACATTTTATAGACCACAACAACTAATCGATTAAATAGACAACAAGAGACAGATTAATCGACCATGAAAACAGTCGTTAGTTGCAGCTCTAGATATTACACCAGCCCACTCTTGGCTTTGGATTTGCTTGAGTACAAGGCAGTGTGTGACGGCAACGCATGCATTCTATATGTTGTTTGTAGAGTTTGTTGAAATGAATGTAATAGAGAAATATGTCAGGTTACATGAACGCTTTTAAAGTCAGTCTGGGTGGCAGCGTTAGTTACAGTAGATGGATGTGTGCGATAGCCTCTAACACTACTTGTTGTTGCCTTTAGAAGTAACAGACGAACACAATAGGCCTGTATATTTATCATTTATTGTCATATTAGAGCTGAATGTATGTAATGCATGTACTGTAACTTGTCACACACTGTATGATTTACAAAAAAAAGGATGATAAAGTTACTCCGATATTCTATTCATAAAAAAATAATACTGTAATGTCCCCAGTCTTCATTCACAATATATGTTCACCATGTTATAATTAACCATATGCATATTAATTATGTTACTCCAGAAGCTTTGCAGATACCAGTTTTAGTTTGTGCACTGTTAAAAATGCCAACTCATGTTGTTTTAACAAAATTTTTTAGCATAAATAAGGATTCCAAATTGTTATGACATAAACAATATAAGTGATCAGCATTTATCAAGCCAAGTGCTCTTCAACAGGTGAGCGAGTCCTGACAAAATTATGTGGGCAAAATTTTCCGAATTCACTCGGCCCAAACATGACTGTAAAATCATGTAATTCATTTAGAGACCATTTTTTCATTTCTTTAGTTTAATCATGAGCTCAGTCTTGCAACTTGAAAGGATGAGTTGACAGCCGATCAGTCGTCTAACTTATTAAATGAAGTGGTTAACAAACAGGATTAGCCTATTAGCGTATACTTCCCAGCATGCACTCTATTTGTTTTTTTAAGAAGGTTTTTCCAACTTGCAGTGAGTCGCGTAACAAAAGTGAAACTTGGAAGTTTGAGAAGCTGACTATTATTATATTTATTTTGATTATTTTGCCTTCAAATGTTGAGTTTTCTTTGCAGTTGTACAATTTTTTGGCTGGTTTGTCAATTTAAACATATGGGTTTGGTCAGAACATACAATAGGCCTGCACGATTGGGGGAAAAATATGAGTCACGATTCTTTAGCTTAGAATTGATATCACAATTCTCTGCCACACATTTTTTCTCAAGAAGTGTAATCTTTATTACACACATGAACCATGATAAAGCAAAACTAATTGGCAGTACCAAACATAGATTGCTTTTTGGCACCTATAGCACATTGCGCATCACCACAAGCCTGTAAACATAGAGGCTTCAATGAATAAAGAAAATATTATATACAAAAATAGTGACATATAACACATTGGACTAAATATGGCCCTGATACAGGCTCTATCTGAACTCCTTGAACATGTCTAATTACATAATTAAAACATGTCAATGTCAAATGCTTTCAATAAATTAAATGGAAGAGAAAAAAATAAATAAATCAAAGTCATTTTAATTTTTATAACGATTTATCGTGCAGGCTTAACCCTTGTATTGTCCTTCGTGTCATGGGGACTTGGTTAGTTTATTTACATTTTGTATTAGCCTGTCCAAACGCGTCCGATCGCAGCATGGGTCTCTCCCACTCTCGGTCACAGCAGCACTCGTATGCTACAACTTGTGAAACAGCTCACACGGTTCTTCCAGAGAGTTGTTTCGCATTGATGTGCAGAGGAAAGCGGAGGCAGATGGAAGAATAGGCGGAGAGACAGAGGGTGGATCAGAGTGCACTCTATCAGGATGCGGAGAAGCTCTTTTATTTCTGCCTTTCCCCTCTTGGCACACAGGCAAAGTGTGTGAGATCTTGTTTGAAGTGCATCGGTGCGCTCACTTCAAAGTCCATCTAACGCTGCCTGCGTGCATACTATACTGCCAGAGACTGGGAGAGCAGATGTAGGGTTTCTATCAGGTGGAACAATGGAAAATCAGCCCGGGAAAGAGCACACATACACTGATATACACAAAGGCTGCTGCCGCATATGCAGTATTAGAACAGCTGTCAGTTGAAAACATGCACATTACTTAATGTCTGTACTTAATTCTAGCAGCTTCCCACTTTGCCAACCACAAATTGCAGGGAGATGTAACAGAAGTCGTGAAAGTTCAAAGCCCTTCTTGGTCCAGAAATCACGTAACATGACTTAAAGTAGTTGGCGAATCTGGCTTGAACTGAGTTCTCGTTGGCTATTTAAGTTTTGTTGATTTCGTGAGTGTACAGTCATGAGCCTCTGTTTCAAATCTCTACTTGTGATTAAAGGGAAATGTCTCTATTTTTTAACCAGGGTCTTATAATTGTGGTCAATCTGACCATGGGTCATGGCAGAAACGGTTTAGAACCGAGACGGCCATACTCAGAGTAGTTTCCTGTATCGGTGTCATGTGGGCTCCGCCACGGCCACGCCTCTTTAGGAGCCTAGCGGCAGGTTCTGAGTGCATTGATTCCAACGGGAGAAGAAAACGTGAATACAGATTATGACCCGATTCTTTCGCCCCATTGTCACTAAAGTAAATATATGAGCCATTCTACATAAGCCACATATCTCCAGAACATTATGACACTAAAATGGCATTTTTCAGCGGGGACAAATAAGGAGAGATTAACTTAGTTTGAGACCTGTTTCTGTCTCAGGACCAAACTCTCACGAGATCTGGTGACACAGAGAAGCTAACGTCCGTGAACGTCCTAAGAAAAATAATCTCTGTGATGCAAAATAAAAAATGTTAAGCTGTGTAACTATCTGTTAGCAGAAGAAAATACTAATACATTATACATGCATCACTTTTCATCAATCCACACGACGTTCATTACTTTTTCAAACGAGGCCACGCCCATTTAGGAGACAGGAAGTATGTAGCGTTTCATACCATTGGCATTTTAGTCATCTTTAGTAATAGATAATCTTTGGTCATGCTAACTTTGCACTTGTTGTAGAGATCCTGGACACCCTGGCAAAACGACATACAGTATCAGGGAAAGTTGCTAAAGCTTTCCGAATAAACTGAAATTTGATTGTTATATTATAAAAAGTTTGTCTCTGAGTCAAAACTGAAGTAAACACAGACATTAGCTCCCTGGATTAGCTTCCCAACTGCATAGGGACTAAGCTAGCTGTTTGGTTAGCCAACTAGCAAACTAAAGCTCCATATTAATCTGAAGTAATAATGGATATTTATTATGCATTCTTACACATATAGCATGAATCTACAACCTTTTAAAAGCCAACACTTTCTGAGTTTACTAAAGACGAGCATTCAAAAATGATTCATGTCAAATTTTATTTTCTCCGTTAGGCTTTTGCCTCGATATACGACCGAGTCGTGTTTATTCTCTTGGTATCTCGCATTGCCAGACCTTCCTCCACAGCGCTGCGGAGGAGGGTCTGGCTAGTCCACAGCATTCTAGGATGGGAGGAAAACGTGCTCTGGTTTATTGGCATTTCTTTAAACCAATCACAATCATCTTGGGCGGTGCTAAGCGCCGGACGGAGCCACGGTGCCTCTGCTAAATAGGCTCAAGAAGGAACTTGTTTTGGTGGAACGTGTGTACATTCCAAAGTTGTTCTAGTCGTGCAACAGAAAACTCAGATTGGACAGATAGTCTAGCTAGCTGCCTGGATTTACCCTGCAGAGATCTGAGGAGCAGTTAACCATAGTCCTCAGAAATCCACCGGAGGTTAGAACGCCAACACAAAGAAAGAGGACGGTTACGGACATCTGGCGAAATTTCCCGGCAGCACCGGAACAGTCCTGGAAAGGAAATGTCGTAGATATAGACTGTGCTCTTGGAGGCAAACTTATTTAAAAGTTTCAGGATTTCCCTTGTCCCTCGTCAGGAGCGTTGTTTGAACTTGCCGAAATGTCAGAAGTAGCCCCAATCCATATTTTAACATAACTCTACCCCTACTGTACTGTAACCCTAACGCCCAAAAAAACCCCAGAACGTTTCACCTAATGAGCCCCAGAATGGTCCTTGCACATGACTTTTCCAGGGCTCGGAACCCCCCCTAGGCAGTAAGAACCTTGCATACACACACACACACACACACACACACACACACACACACACACACACACACACACACACACACACACACACACACACAGAATATAGAGGTTATAATTACCCAGGTATTCTCCTGACAGAAGAAAGGTGACCCATTTTCACTAAGGGAAATAACCACAGAGAGAGAGAGAGAGAGAGAGAAAATCCCTCTGAGATGAGAAAAGAGGGAGGACAAAGGAGAGAAGGAGAGCTTTTTTCCCACCCCTCTCACCTTAAACTACCTGCTCTGCTATTGCTCTAAGCAAATGTGAACACCAGAGAGGGAGAGAAAGAGAAGAAGACAGAGAACAGAAATAGAGGATGATGCCATATATTCGCTCTCGTTGCCCTCAGGGTCCGGAGAGAGGCAGTGCAGAGCCTTAACACCCTGTTATGCAACCGTTAGCGTGTGCTGGGAACACGGCTCCTGCGTCATCCCCTGAAGGGTGAGGGGAATTGTAACAAGCAGTCAAAGAAATAATCTCAATACGAAATCTTATTTTGAACATGTGGAAATTTCTGAAAATATTTTGGTGCCATTTAAGGTTGGGTGTACCAATTTCCTTCTACTTTCTGTAAACTGCACTGTGGGACTGTGAGAGAAGGACAGGAGAAAAAGAAATGGGACAACATAGGGGTTGGCCAAACTGATTGACATGAATTATAATGTTAAAGGATATTGCTGTTCTCCTTTAAAGCTGCTATACTGTAATTCATATTTTCATAACAGATCAAATGATGCGCTTGTGCAAAAAGGTCTCTTGTAGTGACAAAGGTACAGAAAATGATCACCCTATTCTGCAGTTCAACTCATTGTTTTGGTTTTGTGCCTTGACGTTACTCTGAACTAGGGCTGCACAATTAATTGCGTTTTTTATCGAAATCGCAATATGGACTAGTGATCTTTGTTTGGTACAGATCCTCGCAAAAATCACACTATAATCAATGAAAATGAGAATAATGATACAAAAATGTTCATTCCCTTCAATATCGTGAAACATATCGCAATTGCAATATCTGTCAAAAATAATCGCAATTGGATATTTTCCTCATATCGTGCAGCCCTCCTCTGAACTCTCTCATCAGCCTCGTTTCAAAATGGAGCAGAAAGCTTCTTTCAGCTAAAAGCGCTCGAAATAAACCCACTCGCTACACGTGGAACTGCCGCGATATCATCCTTACGCAACACTTAATTCCTTTTTCTGTCATCGGCAAACTAAACCGAGGGCTGAAAATGCCTGTAGCTTGGCTTATTTAGAAATGGTGGGTTTGTGCTGGCGGTTCTCTCTGACCAATCAGTGGCCTGCACTTTTTTTAACTTCACCTTCTGCTATTGGCTCAGCTCGCTTGGAACCTCGACCGAGGTGGTACCAAAAAAGTATCTGGTACTATTCACAACTTTTTATTAATGGAAAACCAAAAAAATGAAAGAGTCTAGAGTATAATTAAAGGTGCTGTAGGTAGGATTAGGAAGATCCAGGATTTAGCCAAAGAATTTGAACATCGCCAACTTCTCAGTCCCTCCCCCCTTTCTGCTAAAGGCCAAAACGGTATTCTAAGCCCCTCCCCCCACAAGGGAGAATGGATGCGTGTGCATGAGCAGTGATTGACATGCGGTTAGACACCCCCCCATGGCCCTGATTGGTGCATCTGAACATGGAGGCTGTAGGTGGTGCCAGAGGAACCAGATTTTTATTTGTATTTACCTGTTTCATGTAGTTCTACTGGAACATAGGGTCAGTTTCAGCAAATATGACAGAAAGTTAGTGTTATAAGTCTTACCTACTGACACTAAGTACAACCCGTTTTTAACCTGGCGCACCGCCCCTCCCCCCCCTGTTAAACTAGCAAAAGTGGATTCATGCACGCCCTAAACGCACCTGCGCCAGGCGCTCCAGATGCTCCAGGCGCTTAAATGGTTAAAATAGGGCCCATAGTGTTTTGTACTTAAAGTCACTGTTGACTTTGTCAACATTTGACCTAGACAATGATCTTTCCCTAACCTTAACCGTGAGTGCCTTAACATAACATACATAAAAGAGTGAATTAATGTTTTAGCTGCTAAGTGAATGATTTGCAAATACTACTATTACTAGTAAGCACTTACTATGCCAAATAGATTCATTTATAATGGTTTCCTAATTATGCTGATTACAAACGTAATACAGGCAGCCTTAAGTTGCAAAGCAGTAGTATACAAGTCATTTCTACGGCACAGTTACAATGTGGGGATTTGCTTGTTAGGCTCGAATCGAGGAGTATTCCCCAGCAACAGAAAACAAAAAAACATGTAACCAAGGTGGGGGTGTTCCCTCTTACCTTTTTGTAGCAATAACAAAGGCTCGCTTCGGCTGCGGCAGTGTTCCAGTGGCTACTCGGCATTAATCTTTCATGGGCTTCTGTGGCAGATGTGTTCCCTGCTGCAACCACACACACACACACACACACACACACACACACACACACACACACACACACACACACACACACAAGCAGATAATTACAACACTTGTTTAAAGGATTTGTAAAATGAAGTACCCTCTCCCAGCTGTACATTTGCCAGTAATGGCTCAGAGAAAAGAGGAAAGTAGTTTTCCAGCTCGGCCTTCTTAAGCATCATTTATCTTGATTTATCAGTTGCATCATTCCAATTCTAAGCTCTGTGTTATTTTCTTTTTGTATTATTATCTTCAGTAGTTTCTGTTTGTTCTTTTCTTATTCCTGCTCTCTACTCCTCTGCTGCCACAGCTCATTTTTCCCATGAGCATCACTGACATTTTATCTGATCACCTAATCTCATTTAACCAGCCTGAAACACAGCACAGCAGTGTTTATTTATTTTCATTTGTTGTCTAATCTATGATACACTGGACGAGATGAGCAGTCCTGGATCTTCTAGTTTCTGGTGCAATGACAAAGCCAAGGTTTTGAACCAGGGTCCATTAGTAGAAATGTAGTTTTAAGGGCTGCTAAGAGAAGTAATGTCTTGAGGCAATCAGTGCTGCTGTTAGCAAGCTGGTGTGACTAGCTTCCACTTTGCGAGTGGAATAAAACATAACGTCATATGGGGCCTACCAAATGGCTTAAATAGTCAATAGCTATGTGGGGGGGGTAGTCAGCTCCTGCCATGGAAAAAAATCCCATCCAGAGGCATGACGCTTAGAGGCAGTTCCATAAATATGTCCAAAGACTGTTTCCTTCTCACAAATATGCTGCTGTCTCATTTTACACATAGAAAGGATTCTACTTAGACTTTAATACACATTAAATATCCACTGTATGTACATACAGTTTGATTGCTTTTGTTTGCACTGGTGTTTCCCCTGCAGACACACAACATGAATTATTGATCACACGCATATATACACCCCCCCCCCCCCCCCATTACATTCAACCAGACGACAGACTGTGCAGACCGGCACTTCAACCTCCAGACACATTTAACTCAGCGGCAGTGAAAGCAGCTCCTGCCAGGACAACAGGGGGAAAAATCAACAGGGATTTCTTCACATATGAGGGATCAACTTTGTTTTCTCTCTCCTGAGTGTAGATTCACCTTCCTCAGTAAATAACATTCCTGTTTATTAGCCTTGAGGAATATTACCCAAGCTTCTTTTAGCACTCAGGAGAGATGGAGAAAGAGAACCACAAACACACAACCACAGACATGGATTTTTATTTTAAAAATTTTTAGATTGCAAACTAGTTGTATAAAACCATGGGGCAGATGAACGGGTTTCGGTTGAATCGCACTAGTGTGCGTTTTCCCCCTTGGTGTGGTTCGTTTGGGCAACACGTTCTCACTCCCATCGCACCAAAAAGCGACGCTTGGTCAGGTGTCTTTGGCGTTTGTTTTTGACGCAAAAAGTCTCCTTAAGCGTCATATTTAGACGCGCTTTGTCGGGACTCTTGGCGTCACTTTTTGACGCTCTGGGTATGTTCAACTTACTTGCGGCAAAAGAAACGGGACAGTTAGGTTTAGGAAAAGATCCTCCATCTTTTCCTAAACCTAACCCCCGTGGGTGGGGGTTACAAATTGTATGTTTCGGTGACACGTGGGACAAGAACGGGACACGAACCCCCGGTCTCTTGGGTGAAAGTCCTGCGTTGTTGGAGCCATCCACCACCCCAACCAACCTCCATACACCGCATCGGTCTTTCATACTACTCACTACTGTTGTCGCTCTTAGTCATACCTGCAAACTAGTCGCTTTTCGGCGGAAATCACTGTTTTGAATGGGAAAATGTCCTCCACGTGAATCGTGTAGATCCGAAGAGTTTTTATTTAGGGGTGGGGGGTCCGATGCTAATACAGCACTGGTGCCTTAACGACCGTTGTCTACCGGACCGAATAGCAACGCGGATTTCGGTGCCTTTTTTGTGCCACTGCGGTTAATCTCTTTGTGGATTAGTGAGCTGGTGAATAAAAAAGGGAGTGTGAGCTAGATGATGGCGCGAATGTCCTTTTGTCCTTACAGGAGCCTCTTGTTTTCAGAGGATGAAACAAGACGATAATAGAGGCGAGACAGAGAGCAGGAGAGCAGAGGAGTGAGTCACTGCAGAGCACATGTGTATCTGCATTTACATGCAGGATGGAAATTGACTTTTGCTTCAAATGACCTGACCTGATTCCTGACACACCATTTTTGACCTTTTCATCACACGTGATGTAATGCTTCCTTGTGTGTACCCATACAACACGTGTGTGTGTGTGTGTGTGTGTGTGTGTGTGTGTGTGTGTGTGTGTGTGTGTGTGTGTGTGTGTGTGTATGTGTGTGTAGTCAAGGCCAGGGCTCTTTAAACTCCTTGAGGATAGGGTGGGGTGGCAGGGCAATTTGATTGACAGGACAGGCTGGATCTTACCACTAGTAATAACAAACAGGGCGGATTGTAGTCGCTGTCTTGAGAGGAACGAAGATGGCAGCAATGGATGCTGGGAGGAAGAGAAGGATGGGCTGACAGGCCCAGACTCATAGCGAACATAACGTCTCCGCTGGGAGCAACAACCGCCGCCATGCTCATCTTTCTTGTACAGCTTTTACCCGCCTGTCAGTCTGTCTCGCTCCCTGTCCGGCCATTTGTGTCGGTTGGCCTCTCCTGTGGTTTGTCTTTTTCTTCTCCTTTCTTCTCCTCCATCACTACTTTTCGCCGTTTTTTTTGTCACAACCTCTTTTATTCCGAAATATATATCCCCGGCTTGTTGTCCCTTATCCGCTGTCTTTGTCCTAGCTCTGTCCTCTACCTCTCTGTTGTCCCCTTTCCCCTCTGTCCCTTTATCCTCTCACTGTCTGCTTTCACATTTTTCTCCTTCCCACTCTTTATTGTTGGCTATCGTTAAAAAATATTCAATACTGGTACAGATACCAATACCGTGACTTTGATAACGGCTCCTAAACGATAACCCCCCCCCCCCCCCCAATACCAATTTTATAAAACCAGGGTTTTCCCTACTATTATAAGTCTTAGGCGCAGCACCAAAGCTATTTGGGGCACCACCTAAGACGAATGAATGTAACTAAATGACTTTTCTCAGATCTAATGATTGTAGTTATTATCTGCACTAGTATTGCCAACATTCCATTTTAGACACAGATATGGTAAAAACAATGGTCCAAAATGCTGTAAAATTGCATTCTTTTTTTGGGGGGGGATTTTCTTAAGGTCCACCCTAAACCCCCTGCCAAGACTGCTAAGTTTTCAACAAACCTAGGGAAAGCACTGAAAAGAAAAAGAAATGACATTACACATTACATCACAAATCTATTTATTTATTTTTCAGCTCCTACTACGTGAGCCCCGTCTCTGAGTTTTTCCTGCCTGCCTCTACGACGTGTAACGTTAGACAGCCAATCACAGACATTATTAGATCTTGTTCGAAGCATGCTGCATGCTTATTGGCTCACTGACGCTGATGAGATTTACTCCTTAGGTATTGGATAACGAGGCATTTTTTGATTCGCGATACTAAGGAAGCCATTCGGTCGGTGCCTAAAAAGTATCAAATTCATTACCCAGCCCTACCATACACAGAATATATGTCCAGACAAATCAGATTTGTAGATGTCTGTTGCTATCTATTCAAGGACAAAATCCATTCCTTAAGCTTATATGAACTGACACTAATGTAGAAAAGACATGTAGATGTACTAAAACATTTCTGAATGTTTTAATAGTTCTATGACTGCATGTTCCTGCATATTTTGACAGAGGTAAAGCATCTGCCCCGATATCAATCAAGTCGTGCTAAGTGATTTCTTCCATGTTAACGCTGGCTCAGCAAAACCGTCATGGTGCCAAAATAGTGACAGCTGTCCCAGGTGAGATGCTAATTACAAGGGCATAATGCAGCAAGTGCATGACAGACGTAGGCGGCATGCTTTAAGGTAACGTTCTGCGGGCCAGCTCCAGAAATATGACTCGCACACTGATTAGAAATGTGAGACGGCCGGTAGAGCTGGGCGATTACTCACCCTTTATTTTCAATCATGCTTTTCGGCCTCCAACGATTATGAAAACAAGAGAATCAAGGTTGTTTTTGCCGATAATTGTGCCGCATTCCAATTTTGCAACGATGCTCCTGTTTTCGCCTGTGTTGCAAATCCAGTGCACCCCTTTTTATGTATGCATGTCATTTATTCTTTTAACTTTTATTTGTTTTTCAGTCCAATTATTTTTTTTAAGTTAAAAAAAATCCACTATTGAAAAGATAATTTTTAAGTTCAAGGAATACATGATGTTTCCAAAGTTAATGAGTTATCGTTTTAAATTAGCCTGGTTATAATTTTTGCCTAAATCCAATGAATCCAATATATATATATATATATATATATATATATATTAGGGCTGTCAATCATTAAAACATTTAATCTAATTAATTACATACTCTGTGGTTAATTAATTGAAATTAATCACATACATAATTAACGGTGCCTGAACCCATACTTTTTAAGAAAGTAAAAAAAGAAAAGAAAAAAAAGGGTACTAACCAACAGTTGGTGACATTAAAGAACGGCTTGTTTATTGCTAAGGCCATATGGTCAAAATTAAATGACTTAATAATAATGTATAACAATAACAATAACTTATTTCACTAGTAAATTGCTGTTGAACGACAAAAACAACCACCAGATGGAAAAGGACATTTACAATAACTCCAAATGGACCACGAGGCTGTAGTTTACCAGTTTGATTGTGGTAGGCTAAGGTTAGCTGCTGTTGAGTATAGTGTTAACTAGCTAGCGGTAGGCTAAGGTTAGCTGCTGTCGAGTATAGTGTTAACTTGCGTCACTTGCAGCGGTGTTTGTGTTGCCTGTATCATCTTCAGAGCATCAGAGATGCAGAGCAGACATATCAGTGGCACCAGATTTCGGTAGCCAGGGTTGACAGGAAGAAGATTTTTACAAGTAAATGTTCCAATCAATGATCCAGGCAGCACATTCTCGTCTCCCTCCTTCATTTTACAGTCCAATGGTGGCTGGAACGGCTCCGGGTCAAACGTCAATGTGGAATGGATTAATCTGCGTTATTTTTTTAACGCGTTATTTTTTCTCAGATTAATTAATCGAAATGAACGTGCTATTTTGACAGCCCTAATATATATATATATATATATATATATATATATATGAGAGAGAGTATGGTCTTTGTAAAAATACTCCAGTACCAGTTAAAGACCTGTATAAAAAGTTGTCCTGGGACAGCTATAGTGCGAGAGAGAAAAGCCTGAGCTTCCTCTCTCTCACACATTCCCATACAGTCCTCCTGAGTGACCTACATCTTAGTCTGAGTGACCAACATTTCACTTTGCCGCAGTTGGGTGATAATAATAATCAGTAATAACTAAAGCCTGACTCTGTGGCGATGCACCAACTGAAACTTTTTTTCAGTGCCGAGCTGGATAGTCCAGCTGTAAGAGGCCAGATGGGCTGTGTGTATCCATCTGTCTTTACACATCCCCAACAATGCACACCTCTTCATCATTCCCTCACTTCACCTCTGCGGTGCCTTTATTCACCTGGCCGCCGCACATTCTTTTCAATCCTCAGCCTCTGCCTCTCATTCCATCATGTCGAACGACCTGCACATCTCAAATCACCAAAGAGGAAATAATCAATTGTGGTCACCAGTCATGTGTCCATTGTGTATCCGGGAAGTCAGGCATAATGAATGGTTTGTGGAGGTCTTGATATTAATACAGGCACATTGGGCCAGGTCTATGCAGCGGCTGTGTAATGCTCCTGGAGCACCTGGGCACTCAGCAAAGGTTAATGGCGGGGGGGGGGGACCCCTATCTTTGCTTTATTGTCTGAGGCGCTGGGACCCGCTTACCTGTGGGCACCTCCTGAAAATTGCTTTCTGATAAAAATAGTGCTCAGCCGCAGACCTGGCCCACTTTATTAGCCGTGTGCTCTGGAAAAGCCTCCTGGGTAGAGAGACGGCAGCGGAGCGGGAGGAGTGATGTGTGGATGGTGGGGTAGTTTTTCGAGATGTCAAAGGCACACGCACACACACAGAAAAAAAAATGAACCTGTATACAAACACACACACACACACACACACACACACACACACACACACACACACACACACACCTGTGCAATTTAGCCACCCTGGGTAGAGAGACGGCAGTGGAGAGGCAGGAGTGATGTGTGGATGGTGGGAGGGGTGGTTTTTTGAGATGTTGTCAAAGGCATACACACACACACACACACACTCTCCCCTGTGCAATTTAGCCACCCTCCACATCCCCACAAACACACATGTGCAGCCAGGTATAAACAATTTGACAGAGGCAGGCAGACATAATTGGGCCGGACTCCGATACCCGGGACCAGCTCTGGCCAGACTCTACGCAGTTAACAGGGGAAAGTTGGGCAAAGTAAAACTTTACTCTGCCGGATGTACACTCAGAGGATAAACAAAATACATCACCACTCGCGAGTCATTGGTGGCGTGGAAGGGAGGCAGAAATAAAAACCCAATGTCTGCCTCTTTTCTCGTGTAAATTTCAGGGGAGACACCACAAAGCTAAAGCAAGTGTATCAATGTCATGTAGGGATGCCTGAGGAGACATTTCTAATGTATAATATGCAACACCTTTTCATATTTAATGCATAGAGAGTCCAGAGAGAGTTTAAAATGAGTTCAACAACGGATTGAGCGTCACCAACATTACATGCAGGCAAAACGCAGGATTTCAAAGGTGTTCTTAGGACGTTTCTGTAATCAAGTTAGATGAAAGACACACCCTATCTGACCTTTTCCAAGTCAGTGGAGATGACTGTCTGGGAATTGAGGTGACATGACTTGGTTAGGTTTAGGGAAAGATCACAATTTTAGTTTTACAGGCGTCTCCTTTACAATGGTGGTCTATGGGGAAAATCCTTGGATTCAGGGGGATTTTTCATTCTTCAGTGCGAGTGGCCACTGGACAAAATTGTCTGCGAGGCTGAACGCTCTCCCTGGGGGCCTGACCCCGACCTCCTCCCTGCGCTGACTTTGTGGCTCTATAACGACATCCCCTTTCTTCCTTTCTTTGCTTCCATCATAATTACTGCACCTGCTAGAGAGCTCTGTCACTTGGTAGTAAAAGTCTCTCTGGGGCACTTGCTGAATCCACTGATTCTGTCGTTCTTGGGAGGACAGCCTCCGAATCTTTCACGGCGAGTACAGCTGTGCTGACCTTTGAACCACAAATTCCTGCAGTTGACCAATAGCAAGCCGTCCTGACGGCGCTGACCTTTGTGGAAACGGGGAGCACAAAATTGAGGACGCTAACGTTTCATTGAAGGTTATTATCTGCGTTGCACCATCCGCTGTTATGTAAGTGTCCTCTCTCAGAGTATAAACTGCTTCTTTAAAAGAGGAAAGGTTTATGCAGACAGTTATGAGACAAGAGTTGATGGGACTAACGTGTATTTTGAATAAACTGTGTGAAGTTATTGTCCCATTAGCAGAGCTAATAAGCCAACTGTTAACAAGCCTGTTAGCTTTTTTGTCCTCTTCAGTAAAACCTTTCAATGGATCAAATAATGGACAATCCCATGAACAACAATGTCAGGGGTAGTACGCAGTAAGTGCAGAGAAAATAGAAAGAACCCTGGGAAGCTGTTGTGACTGAATAGGTCTAGCATGTCCCGGCTGGCTATGGCAGTTAGGTTACCATTAGTCTGGATCGGCGAGAGTATTTTTCCAGGATGATCGCCGGTGTCCCTCGCCTTGCAACACGTTGTTTTGGGAAACAACAGCAAACTTCGAGCTAGCAAGCTACACGCTGACAATGGCAAGTTTTGAAGAAAATTTGGATCTTGCGACAAGGCAGGCCTGCTTGGAATGACTGTAAAGATTTACAAAGAATATGTTTACGGCATTTCCTCTCTAACTGGGACGTTTTGGGACAGATTGGTGAGGATTGATGAGGACGAAGTAACGTTACACAGGGCGATACACTGGTAAAAGCCAATTCCGTTTAACCAGGTATCCAGCTAATTTAAATAGCTCACGTTACTGTATTGTGTGAACAGTTAACTTCATTTTATATTATATGTGGCTTTTAATTTTATTGGCGTGCAAATATTCCACCAAAACAAGTTCCTTCCCGATTTTGCAGAGTCATTGTCACCGGAGCTTAGCGCTGCCCAAGACGATTGTGATTGGATTAAAGAATGCGAACAACCCAGTTTTTTTTTTTTTCTCCTATCCTGCAATATATGTGTGGAGGAGCCAGACCTTACTCCGCAGTGCTGTGGAGTAAGGTTTTGACAATGTGAGACTAGCTTCCTACCAACAGTAGTTAACCAACTACTTCAGCAAGTAGTCCCTACGTCACCAAACTTCTAGAACCAAATATTTCCCTGATTGTCTTCCTCTACCATGTATTAGGCTACATTTACATTGCTCCGTTTTGGTATAAAAACAAATATCTTTTGCTACGTTTACACCTCGCATTCACACTGCTCTGGCGTTTCCGAGCCCCTAAACCGGAGACATTTGAAAACATTTGACGGCACAGAACACACCGAACAGACTCGAGTCACTGACCTCGCCAGACTGTCCAACGGCCAATTATCAGCTCTGTGTGTCTCAGGCTTTAATCTACCGGTTCTCCCTGCCTCTAATGTGCTTGTTGTTCAGTCTTTCTTCCTCCCCTCCTGTTCTCTGCACTGTTTGTGGCCTCTTCTCAGCTCCCCAGTGGGGACTCCTTTAGAGAGGCACCGGCCGCTAAATAGGGAACACCTCTGCTCACGTGAGCAACCTCCAAGAGGAGGGGAAGAGGGAACAAGGGAAGGGAGACATGAGGAAGAAGTGAGAAAGGAAGGACAGGGGAATTGGTGAAGCAAGATGTGGGGCATCGTGAAGGATGAGGAGGTGGAGGCGGAAGTGACATGAAACAGGATTTCATATCCATTTTTAAATGCCGCAGCTATGTCCAGAGCCAACGCAGGAGCCTTGCTACAGTTTGACAAGAGTTACGGCTGTCCCCATGAGCTGAGGGAGGCAGTCCCCGTTCTGCATTCTGATCGGTACTAACAATCCATAAAAACGCACACACAGGGTGAATACACAGAAAAAGACAGGGATACACAAACACGTGTATGCATAGATACATTTTATATGATCATTTATAGGAAATCAAACATAAATGGGTAGAAAAGGTTGCAGTACACACACTTTTTATTGTGCTTTTTTATTTTATTCATACGTTTCATGCTGTGCCATTTTGCTGCCATGTCTTACAAAGCCAGTTATTTGGGATGGATGGTCTGTGGTGATAAAGAGAGTTACCACATCCATCATCATAACAGCAAGCAGTTCCTTTCTCTGTGGAGACTGGCAAAGAGAAGTCGTGTGAGAGGGAGGGTTTGTGTGTGCAGTATGGGGATGGTCTCTTCAAGACATTTAGTTCACTGTTTTTCTGCAGAGCTCTTGTGAAGAGTAGGTCACTGGATTCATAAGGAGAAAAGTTGGAGGAGTTAACTTCCGTGTTAACTTAGGAAAATAGACAACAATCCAACAAGTCCTCCAAACCGTACGTTTTCCATCTTAACTAGAGAATGTAATGGTCGCAATTAAGGACATAATGGTTGGGTTTTAAACACCTTGACGTTGTGAAAATGTCTCCCTTTTTTAAATATATTTATTTAGGCACCACAACTAACGTGACGCTGAATGTGACGTAACTTTGTTTGTTCCGTAGAAAGCGCCGCCACTATAAACATGAAGATGAGCTGTAATTGCTGCTTGAATAGGTTTATCAGGTGGAGGACAGTCTCTGTCCACCTGATGAATGTAAGTCCAATATTCACTCTCTTTTAGCTCTGTTTTGGTCTCCATCAACTAAATGCGGCGCTAAATGCTCCACTATCTTTGTCTTTGCCTTAGTCTGCCTTTTGGTGCTGGCCAGATTGCGTGCAGTTGGGCGCTGTAAAACCTAAATAATGACCTGAAAGACGCTACAAAAACTCTGTAAAGCTGAGAGGAACTGCAGAGTAAGGGGTATATCTACTGCAGTGTTTTTCAACCTTTTTTTGAGCCACAACACATTTTTTACATTAAAAAAAATCCTGCGGCACACCACCAACCAAAAATGTAAATGACACATTGTAGCCTAATAAGATCAGAATCTGCATTTTTCCTTTTTAAAAATGTATCCATCGCTGCAGGCTTACATCGATGATCTCGGCCCTACTGCTTACATCCTGTCACTGCCATGCGCGAAAGTTGGCAGTAATTATATTGTCTTAAATCAACAAGGTCATTATTGCGCTATACTGCCTCGTACTGACACAGAATAGTATTTAATTTCTCTGCCAGTCATCACATTGCAAGCAGAGATGCGCAACAATGGCAAATCATTTGCAGTAACTCAATAAAAAATATGTTGGACCAATTAAGTAAAATCTGATAATTTCCCACGGCACACAGGACGATCTCTCATGGCACACTTGTGTGCCGCGGCACAGTGGTTGAAAATCAGGGATCTACTGTATAATTAGACATATGAAGAATTAGGTAAAGGTAATGACATGACGTGTAAGTTATTTGGCCAAAGATTCCAGCTGGCTACAGAGAGAGAGCGCAGCCAGGATAGCTCCATAATGCCGAAAACGCACCAAGCAGCGGCAAAGTGGAGCTCGCAACCATGATTAAATGTTTCTGGGAGGCATGTTCATGTGTTTCAAGCGGGGAGCAATTCTTCGTAAACATAAGTCATCATGTCACAAGAGACACAGGACTCTGTTATTGATTGGCTGTAGGTATTCTCTGGCCGCGCTTTGCCACTAAAAGTTGAACTATCCCCCTTTTAGTCTGGCCGAGCTCGGAGCGGCGGCCGCAGCTTTCCATAGACATGCATAACAGCTCACAGCCGGCCACTCTTTGCCACTGCTTTGTGTGTTTTTGCATGTCTTTTGCTTCCTGCAGCAGGATCAGCACCTTGGAGAGCGCCACAGCACAGTCTTGAATAGTAGTTTGCCAAAATGATTATATTTAAAGATTATATTATTATATTATTGCATTTCGTGTATACTTGCTTCCCTACTAAGTATGTTAGCTCATGCATTGTCGTCCTCGTAATGCTTTTTATTTTTTTAATTTTGTCTTCTTCCTTTCCCTCTGTAATGTTGCATTTCTGTTAGTCAAAAGCTACACTGGGTACCTTTTTAAGTTCAGCTAAATGCTTTCTTCCATCCTGTAGTAGTCAATTTACATAACATGAACAGTTAATATTTCTATAATTAAATAAGATCACTTCTATATATATATATATATATATATATATATATATATATATATATATATATATATATATATATATATATATATATATTATTTATTTTTTTCTATGATTAATAAAAGTGGCTCCCGTAAGCACAAGATATAGGGGTAACCCAAAGTTTGGGCTGCATGTCTTTTAACAATTACTGACGGTCTGGCTTTAATGCAGCTTCTTATGCAGAAATCATTACTGTAGGTACCACTTTTCCTCATTCCAAACCACACACATACACACACACACACACACACACACACACACACACACACACACACACACACACACACACACACACACACACACACACACACACACGTGACAGGTGGCAACACAACTTTTCAACAAGGTCTTCTGACAGTATGACCTGAGAGGACCGAGCTGCCAACACACACACACACACACACACACACACACACACACACACACACACACACTCCACTCCTCCTGCCTCCACCTCTTCTCCTCTGACCTTCCTTACCCGCCCATCGAATCAGAAACTGCTTGTCTTTATTTCTTTGAGTCAGCACTCTTATTTCCTTTGCTCTCCTTCACTTCCTTTCTCTCCCTCTTTCACACTCTGATCGACCCCCCCCCCCTCCACACACACACACACACACACACACACACACCCACCTTGTCACACTCACAAACACACCTTGTCACACACACAAACCCAGAGACACAGACACACACACCTTCCTCCTCTGATGTGGCACTAAAAGCGTGCAGACACACGTGGCCCATAGTAAGGAGATGGGAGGTAATGTGAAGGATGGAGGTAGACGGAGAAGATGCTGAGAGAAAGAGGGGATGAGAAAAAGGAGAGAAAGTAAAGGAAGACGAGAGGAGTGGACAAGGAGAGTTGAAAAAAAAAAGCAGTGTAGAGGTAAGAGAGGTTATCTCTGGTTCCCTTTGGAAAATCCCCAAACGCACAGCGAGAGTCTGGCAGTCAAGGTGAGCAGCAGAGGACATCCCTCTCTCCCTCCCTCCCTCCCTCCCTCTCTGCTTCTTCCCCCTTGTGCACCTGCCTGCACCCTCTCCAGCTGTTCTCATTACAGTGTGCGTGTGCGTGTGCGTGTGTGTGTGTGTGTGTGTGTGTGTGTGTGTGTCTGTCTGCTTTTTCACCTCCACTCTTGTCTGCGTGTGAGTTTGTGTCAGAGTTAAGTCCAGTTCAGACCAAAGATTGGCGACGAGACAAACGCGTTTTAGTTGCAGGGAAAAGTTGCAGCGGTCTGAACCGGCCCGTCTTAGCTCGACTCAAGCCAGCTGATGGCGTCGCTCCGCCTCAGCTGTTCCAGTCGCAGAGGCTGGTTTTAGAACGTAAGGGGCGTCTCCTGTTTCAACAGCCAATACAGAAGTCAGCTGGTAAAGTCCACTATAATAAAATGAACGTCGGGGAATCGTTGGTCTGAACTTGGCTTTAGGGGTTGGGCATCGCTTTGATTTGAACAATTCTGATTCCAATTCCGATTCTTCCTTTTGACTCTTTGAGGGGTGGAGTTGAAACGGGTCACATGCTTATTTCACAGATAAGAGAAACATTTTATTTTGATTCAATGGCGATTCACAGTTTCACCGGGGGGTTTTTTCAACGTAAAATAGAAAGCCACATTGTTGAGCGAACGGTAACAAGTTGGAACCGGTTCTCGTTGCCCAGTCCTAGTCAAAGGGTTGTGCATGAGTCTTAGTTTATTCATCTTTTTGTGCAGTCAGATTTCATCCACCATATGTGTTTTTGGATGTTTTTTTTTCTCTTGCTTGCTTATGTATGTATGTGTGTGTGTGTGTGTGTGTGTGTGTAAGATGCCATTTAGTGTGTGTGTCAGAGCTCTGGTCGAGCTCCAGCTCTCCTCACGGCGTCCCTGTAAATGCCAGAATGTTGGCACAGATAAGGACCCCTCACCGTCTGAACTGCTAAAAACTTTGTTCTCTTCTCTGCCGGTCAGCAACTCGTAGACACTCACGAGAGGTCACCAGAGCGCCGAGAGGCCAAGAGGTGGACCTCGGACAGAGAAAAGACCTTTCAAGCCAGCGCTTAGGTTGCTGTGAGGTCTTTGCTGTGATTCATGGTGGGCTGCGAGAAATGTCACATCGTTCCAAAATCACTGCTCCCTGAGAAGGACTATGCCATTTTGTGAGTCGAATTTGGAACGTATTTTTCAAGCCTAGATTACAGTGTGCATTTGACATTACATCCTGTGTTTAAAATTAATTAAGCTGGAGTTTCCCTAGATGATGCTCTGAGCATTTTATAGCTGCTATAATCAATATTTTTATGTTTAGAATGGATCAGATGTCTCTGTGCACATGAGGAGCCCAGCTCATTGTTTCTGTTTTACGTCCCCCATATTTAAAGTTTTAGTTCTCACCGCTCTCTTTTAAAAGTATTAGATTAGACATGGATTAAACATGTTTGCTGATTCTAAGAGTTATAGATTTGTTAGATAAGAATGTAGTCTATGAACTATTACAGATGTCAAAATGAACATGATCCGTTACTTTTGTGACTCTGAATTTCCTTGTACTTCTATGTTGTGATATACAGTAGGTCTTCAATTTCATTCATAAAGGTCTTAAAAGGCCTTACATTTGTTAATATAACCGTACTCAAAAGGGTTACCAACCACCAAAAGTCTGAACTGGATTAGAGCCTGCTGACGCCCAACATGATCACACACACACACACACACACACACACACACACACACACACACACACACACACACACACACACACACACACACACACACACACACACACACACACACACAGCTACATTGAAGGTATAATTTTTTTCTGATGCTCTTAATCTGTTATTACAAACAGCAATACATTTCAAACCCAGTTATATGTAAATACATGTGTAATATATTGAGTGAAAAAACGCTATTCTTTTAAAATGAGCCTGCTATGAACTACAATCATTGTCCCTTCTTGTCAATTTTTTTGCAGCGTGCTATCCCACAGTACAGCACTACAGCACCCTCACACACAGCCAGAGTAAGGATGACACATCCCTTTTTTCAGAGTGAAGCATTTGCTAACAGCACTGCTTACAAGTTGTAGTGCGAGAGCCAGACAAATGTTGCTTTTCAGACTGTTTGCTGCTGCGACTATTGGACTTGACAGAGCTTGTTTTTCACTTCATTTGTGTGCAGATGTTTTTCTAACACTTGAAATGGCTATAGGTTATCCACCCAAGATAACAATGCTGGCTCAGAAATGGAAGTTTTTGTGTGTAGACTGTTTCTGAGTTTTCTTCCTTTTTAGTGCTGAGTGAGTGTATCGCCAATGATTTCCCCATTTGATTACATTTCTGATTCAATTCTATATCTATTAGAGTATGGAAATTTCACTTACAATACCAATTTTGCTTGGATATAAAAGAGATTCTCAGAGAAGCTATGCTGTAAATTGTACAAACAAGAAGACACCCTGAAATATTTTCTATAATGCACCAGGTTGATAGCCTGACAAGCCAGACCCACATCAAGATGTTGGGTCTGGGAACTCACCATTGACGGGGCTCAATCCGAGGGGCGGGATAAAAGGTTGTCTTTCAAATTCCCTCTGCACGCAATAGGATAGCGTTACAACCAGGCAGAGCAACCAAGAAGGTAGCGGAGCTAGTTGATAGATTAAACTTTAAACGCCGAACACATCTTTCTTTTTTTAAGAATGACTTCAATGCCGTTCTTTTCTCACAGAAAAGCTTAACTCCAAGTCTCCCAGAGTCACGTCCAAAGTCGATTCGGAAGGCCGTTGTTCGCCAGCAGCAAGAGCCATAAGCCCGCCCACCAACTCAATACACGATGTGATTGGCCTGACTAGAGTTTGGTTTTTCCAGCTCGCAAACCAACGGAGAGTTGCTAGACTGACCCTGGCTGCAAATTACATTTGCTGCTGCTAGGGTGTGTCTAGATTTCTAGGCTACCAGGTTGATGTTTACATTAAGGATTGACCCCCCAAAATGTTTAAAGTGCCTTTTAACTTATACATCCGTGGTGAAAAGGCATACATTAAAACATTGCTTTCTGATTGTATGGATCAATATCAGATCACTCAAACAAAGTGATTATTGATATTATTTGACTATTATTTAAGTGATCATTATTTTAACCCGGCCCTAGTTTCTACTAGGGTTGGGTACCGAGACACGGTGCTAATACGGCACCGTTGCCTAAACAACCGCTATCTACCGGACCGAATAGCAACGTGTCTTTCAGGTGCCTCATTTCGGTGCCACTGAAATGCCTGTGCATCTCTCTGATGCTCCGAAATGGACGTTACAGGCAACAGAAGCATCGCTACACGTGACGCTAGTTAACATTACACTTGGACCTCGGACAGCAGGTAACGTTAGCCTACCGTTAGCTAGCAGCTGGATTAAACACGGTTAAAATGCTGACAGCTAAATGGTGTAAAGTGTGACTGTAATTCACTGTAGAGGATTCCAACAAAGGGACGTTACAAAGAAACCACACAGACGGGGTGCGTTCACTTGAAATAGGTAGCCTAAGCCTCGTGGTGCATTCAAAGTTATTGTAAAATACCCTTTTCCCATCTCGTGGTTGTTTTTGTCGTTTACCAGCAATTTCACGTTACTGGTGAAATAAGTTCTTGTTATAAGTTGTTATTATTATTACATTTTTAATAAATCATTTAATTTTGACCATATGGCAATAGCAATGAACAAGCTGTTTTTAAATGTAGTTTAGTTTTTTTTTTTTTAAATATATATTTCTTTTTAAAAGTATCGGTTCAGGCACCGTCACCATTTTAAAAGTAATATTTTAACACGGTATCGGAAAAAATCCAAACGATACCCAACCCTAGTTTCTACAAAGCATTTGAAAGAGCAGTGCTGATGGCAACACAGCGGGGCTACATGTTGCGCATAAATTAACACATGATAATTACCCCTATCTTTAGACAATTATTTTGCAAGCTCCTGTGCTGCTTCCTCAGCTGTTTGTCCTCAATTAAAGTTGTTGTTTTTTTGTCTGCTCATTTGCTCAGATAATAATCAGCGTTGCTGCTAAACAAGCTTGTGTAAGCCTAACTTTGCTCTGTGTGCTTTTAGTGCTGATTCTTATCCTTCTGACAAGAGTTGCATCTGCAGGTAAATATTTCATCATTCACTATACAGAGACAGCAAAACGCCCCCACTTTATTTCACGGTTATCCTCAGCCAAAATCCTATATTCCCACTAGAGCTGGGCAATATATCGATATTATATCGATATCCTGATATGAGACTAGATATTGTCTTAGATTTTGGAAATCGTAATATGGCATAAGTGTTGTCTTTTCCTGGTTTTAAAGGCTGCATTACAGTACAGTTATGTCATCTTCTGAACTTACCAGACCGTTGTAACTGTTCTATTATTTGCCTTTACCCACTTAGTCATTATATGATGATTATTTATCAAAAATGTCATTGTGTAAATATTTTGCGAAAGCACCAATAGTCAACACTACAATATCGTTGTGGTATCGATATCGAGGTATTTGGTCAAAAATATTGTGATATTTGATTTTCTGCATATGGCCCAGCCCTAATTCCCACTGCTCCATAGTCTTTTCAATAGCTGAAGCATAACATCATATTGCACTGCTATTGACTCATCTCAGATTGTCCGATGTTCTCAATGTAAAGTTATGATAGAAAATGCTTTACGTATAATTGCGTCATACACAAACTCTCTTCTCGGGGCCATTGAAGGTGTTTACCACACCCCACTGAATCAAGTACTTTTTAGATGGAAAGAAAACCGCTCTCAGTTCATCAATCCAGTATGTTTTTTACAACCCGAGCCATCCCTCAAAAAAGGAAATGTTTCCCCGCAGGATATTTTAATGACAGTTTCTTCTTTATTTTGGATTGTGAGATGAAGAGACAGGAGGGACAGGACAGAGACAGCGGGGCTGGAGAATGGGATCTGACAGACGGCCGCTTGACTCACTTGTTGTGAAGCAAACTTGACCTGCTGGCCTTTATCACGACATGACCCTCATCCCCCATGCAACAAAGACATATGATTGCTTGTACAAACTTGTTTTATTCTCTCTCTCTCTCTCTCTCTCTCTCTCTCTCTGAAATGACCTGTGATTGGCCAAAGTCTCCCATCACTGGCCCAAACAATGGCAAAAACAAACCGCCTACCACATCTTTAAGTTTATTTAAAAATAACTTTTTTTTTTTTTTTAAAGGAATCATTGTCAAATAAGCATGTAAATTGACTACCAACAAATTAATATTTAAAAAAACTAAAATGGCATTACATTTGGTGAGGTTCCATCCATCCATTTGTGTTGGACTTGAAACACAAAGATTGGACTTGGACTTGGGACTTGTTGATCTTGACAATGGATCTCCCTGTCCTAAATTGGGACTCGGCTGAGGACTTCATAACACAGACATTGTCCCACGCTTATCAGCCTATCTATCCGTTCCATCATAAACATTGTCACCCGCCTGCAAAATCCCATTTTGGCCATCCATCCTCCCAGTGTGCATTTGACTGGTACAACTGTGACAGGAACGCCAGTATTGATCAGTTGTAGTTGCTGACACATGTTACTGCAAACATCATGTACAGAGAGCTGTGAAAATGCAACACATCTCATGCGTTTCTCATGTCATGTACAGCGAGCACACATACCGGCCCAGTCATACGTGAGCCCTATCGCCGTAGTGAAATACATTTGTCCTCTGGGATGCGGTCGATAAGTGCCTGCGACTGAAAGCCCCCCGGATTAACCTGTGGTTTGCTCGATCGCGGCGTGTAAATCGTTTTTAAGTTCTTCACGCCCGGTTGTGTCGCCGCGTCGCGCATCCAATCAAAGCCTAATCCAGGCTTTTTTAATTTATTTTTTTTGGACATTGGACTTTTTTTTCCACATTGAATCAATTCCCCAGCTGAGCGCACGGGGGGGGGGGCGGGGGGGGGGGAGATCAATGGTTAATGGCAGCCTGCGAAACGGGGCCGAATGATGTCTTTAGGTGTCAACGGATGGAAATGAGACGAGAGGGTGTGTGTGTGTGTGTGTGTGTGTGTGTGTGTGTCATTACTGGAGAATAATCCTACTGTACTTTCTCTCCGTCCTTGTCTCTCATGCCGTCTTTTTCGCCATTCCATTCTTCTCTCCTCTTTCTCTCGTTTCGTCCTGTCCCCTCTCTTCCTCTCTTCTGTCTGTGGGGGTGAGCGATGACGGGAGGCAACCAGTCCATCCGTCACTGTTGGGGTGTGTGTGTGTGTGTGTGTGTGTCATCTGGCGCCGGGTGGCCTCCCACTGATGTAAGAGGGATCCGTCATGTCTCTCTGTCACAACAGCAGACACGCATGAGTGGATGTACAAACGCACACACAGACACACACACACACAATCAATCTTCTTGCCTCATCTAAAAGGATCTGTGTGTTTTTTGAGAGGATTTTTTTTGTAAATTTAGTGTCAAGAAGTGTTTGGTTATGATATTTTTTACTGGCTCTGACTTAATCTGATTAGTGAGTGTGTGTGTCTTCTGCACGGCCAACAATTCTGTGAAATCAACACCTAAATATCTTTCTAAAGTCAATTAAAAATTGTAGGGCCCTGGAGTTGTACAAGCAAGCAATGACATGATACTGTATTTATTTTTTTTTTGTTTATATCCGTCTGCATACTATTTCGTAGAATGCAACATGATGGGACGTTTCAGCAAATTCTGCCTAAAATATTTAGAAAAACAAAACAACACATGGAGTTTGGTGCATAAATAGCAGCACAGAAAGAAATCCTTGTGTGGAGTTGTAGCTGCTCTGAGACCTCGAGTGGTTTTAGCGTGCTAAAAGAGGCCCTTTGGAAAGAGCTGAGCATTATGGAGTGGCAAGTAGACACCCAGTGAATTTTGTGCAGCAACAGCAGCATGACCAGCGACAGGAGCTCCAAGACTGCCTGTGTGTTTGGAGCAACCCCTGCTGGACACAAGAGGAACCGCAGCGGTGAGAATTAAGTCTGGCTTGTCTTTCAGATGAGGGGAATGAGTGTTATTGGACTCAGGTGACAGTAGTGGAAGAAGTATCCAGTGGCGTAGCACAAAGTTCTTGTAGAAAGGCATTTTCTATGGGCCCCTCCCCGCATCCACAGCTATTTTACAAGTAAAAGTCCTGCATTGAAAACGTAACTTAATTAAAAGTATGTAAGTATGATCAGGAAAATGTTAAGTATTAAAAGTGAAAGTACTCGATGCAGACAAATCCTCAAATTTTAGAAACTAGAAACAATCCTTAGGGGGTTAAGGGTTAATCATTTCAGCTGGACTTGTAGGCCTGTATATTGTTGGATAGTTTAATTTATAATAAAACGATCATATTTTATAAACTACATGTGTTTTGTGTGCAACGATCTTGATTTGTAAAGGAACTAGTAACTAAAGCTGTCAGATGAATGTACACTGTTTTTATTCGGTGGAGCTCTGTGTCTGTTAGTTAGTTGTTAGTTAGTAAGTGAAGAGGTGTAAGGAAGCCCTGTTCTCAGTTTGTGATTGCGAGGAAACGATCAAATCGGCCTGAAGTGGAGTCGAGAGTAAACGCTCCGCAGACAGATCTGCGTCCATCGCCTGTGCGTCTGCTGTGTGTGAATAATGGCTCTCTATAAATGACTGCTTAATAGTGTGTTATCCTATTAAGCTGCAGCGCTTGATGGCACCCCCGACAGTGTGTTTGTGACTGAGTACGTGTGGTTGGCTTCGGGCCGGGACAAAAGTGGAGATGGGACTGATTGAATTAAAAAATACGTTTTGATATGTGACGGTTACAGAAAAATATTTTGCACTGCATCTGCAACAGGAGACGGGTGCGTCGGTGGGCCACAAGCAGGTCAAACGTTGCAAAGAAACTTCCGCACACTGTCTAACTTGCAAAAAAAAAAAAAAAGTGAAATAGTAGGCAACGTTTCTGTACTAGACCATCTTCAGGAAATATATGACGGTTGAACGTCCCTACAAAGTAGTAGTTTTTTATATATTTACAAATGCCAGATGGAAAAAAAGTATAATGATGAAAGGTTTTGGACAAAAAAAATGAAATGAAGTCCCTGCATGCTTGCAGAGGTGAGTGTGCTCATGCATGCCAGCTGCGCGTGAGTCTTTCTGTTTCCCTGCTGTCCGTGTAGCACCATGCTAAGCATTACACAGAGTTAAAATACATGAAATATTAAAGGTGTATTTTACAAGGGGAAATGATAAATGAATGATTCTCTGAAAACGGAACAGATTTGTGCCCACGTTTGTCGCTTGCCTTCTTACATTTTAGCATTTAAGACTTAAACATTGGATTTTAAAAAGCGATGAGTATTGCGATTATATCAACCATCTTTTCTCAGCCAGGGCAACAAGTGTTGTAATATTGTATTGCATTGAGTTCTGTTACTTGGATGTAGTTTAATGAGAGTGAATCTGCTCATCCTCTGTGTGGGGAAGTGATGTGTCTTTGCGTTGGTTTGCTGTCAACACTGTGGACGCTTGAGATGAGATGAGGACACAGCTCGGCTAAAGAAATCAAGTATCTTCAGCCTCGATTTCTAAGAAGTGAGAGTTGCGGCCGACCTGCAGATTTCTGGGAGTTAATTCCACATATGTCGTGCAAAAAAAAAAACCCGGAATGCTGCTTTTCCATGTTTAGTTCTGACTCTGGGGACAGAACAGAAACGCAACCACTGGTAATTTGAATTTGCATCTACAAACAAAAAAATATAGAATCAGAAAGGGGTTTATTCCCAATGGTGCATACATATGTAAACAAACATATGGAACATTAATATGAAATAAACAAATACAAAATAGATTTGAATCCTGGCTGTTCATTTTCTCATCCAATTTTTCTCTGAGACATAGAGGAGTAAAGTCTAAATTCTTATTAAATTAAGATTCTCACGTAAAGTACAAGTACCTCAAAATTGTACTGAAGTCCTTGAGTGAATGTACTTAGTTACTTTCCACAGCTGCTCCACTGGTCCTGCCAATGTGACCTTTTTTAAGGCTGTGAAAGCACACCCAAACTTGACCTTTGCCATATATTAACCGTTCCAGTAGAAAACTGTGGAAATGTCCTTCCAAAACCCCCCGCAGTCCCGCCGCCAAATGTTGACACTTCAATGCAACACAAACAAATATATTTATTCACCTCTATTCAAACACTGAGGCATATTTTCATTTTGTTTTGATTGTACTGTATTTTTGAGGAACTGTAGGTCTACAAAATGAATTTTACAAGAAATTCAAACCAAACCAAAGTATACCAAAACCCAAAGTAGGCTAGTATGAACCATTCATAATGAAACTAATTGCATATTTGCCTCAGTGGCAAAGTTGGCAGCCTTGCTGTGTGCATTTGATTTTTCTTGGCTTTTGGAAATATAACTCCAAGGCTTATAGGGGAATTCAGAAAGAGGTTGATGCTGAGTAGCATACATGCTGTAGATGGTCCCCCTGTGGCCTGTTCCTTAACATTTTGACCGTTTTGAAATGTATATGTGTAATAAATTTGCTAAATAAAAAAATACAATCCTGCTGGTACCTGACTTTTCCTAAAAGAGTCTGTATTTTCATTTAAAAATGTTTTATATACATTACACAAAAGGCAAAGAAAATACAATCACTTTTACCTATTTTGGCCATACACGGTCATATTGACCGCTTGGACCGTTTTGTTTTTAATCTTTTGCGTGGTTGCTTAGTAATAATCATAGTCTCTGTCAGAGAAACATAACTAGCGCTCTCGAGTAACAAGTGTGGGCATCACCGATGGGCCGAAGGCAAAGCCAGAGTCGGTAACGTAGGCTACGGCGTGGATGGACTCTGTTCTGAATCAGAAGAAAAGCACCGGGCGCTCGCTCTGTGAAAGGCGCGGTACACGTAGATGGCCGGTAGCTGTCTACGTGTTCATATAACTTTATACATGCTACAACTGGCTGGAATCATTACACAAATCCTCTCCAAGGAGTGCACCAGCTGTAAAATGTCCCGGAGGAAGTTCACGCAGCAACGGGCAAGGGCA
Source organism: Zingel zingel (assembly GCA_023566125.1). Lineage (NCBI taxonomy): Eukaryota > Metazoa > Chordata > Actinopteri > Perciformes > Percidae > Zingel > Zingel zingel. The sequence continues at coordinate 7,673,436 of CM042336.1, read as the reverse complement.
CAAAAAGGGCCGCGGCGCACGGTCCGAACAGCGCTGGGCACCACAGCAGACACCAAAACGGAGGCAGTTCCAGGTTAGGTTAGGTTATAAATGTTCAAATAACATACTTTTAATTGTTATTTGGCTGTGAATTATGTTGAATGCATTTCCCCCAATATTTTTCAGGATATGAATGTATGAAATAATCATGGTTTACTATACCATGATATGAATTATTGAAACACGTATTAGGCTACTAAAAAGTATAATTAAAATCGTTAAAATGTACATGTCGGTGTTATTACGTTGTTCTAAAGATATCCTAAGACAATGCATGCATTAATATCGCAATTGGGTATTTATCATAAGAGATTATAGAGTTTGGAATCTGGCGGTTAAAATGACCGCTCATGGCAGTTCTAGTAGTTATGGAATTCCGGCACTTCCTGTATCTTAATGCAGTGTAACTCCCTCAGCATGTAAATAATGCACCTAAAATACAAACATGAGCAAGGGCGTTGTATTGAATCAACAGCCACGTGCAATTTAGCTAGCAGGTGAAGGTGAAAATAAAAATTTGAAAGAACTACAGACTAATACAGGCTTAAATGAAATGACAACATAACTTATACGACTTACAGTTCTCAAGGATGCACACATGCCATCTCAACTGGGTCCTCCTGACAGCCTGTCTCTTTTTTCTTTCTCCCTTTTCTCTGAGTGGCACACGTGCCCACTCGCGTTGTGAAGGGCGTGTCCGCGCTATTCTCCAACGTGCTCTCTAACAATCACTGCTGATAGACGGCTTTTTGTACATTTCTGATACCGTGGCGGGAGAAATCTAACTGTAGCGGACCGCCACTTGCCAATCAACATAGAGGAAACACTGGTAGAAATGCGTGCAACACACTGCAGTGCAGACACGGTTAATGATAACGATCTGTTATTACACCTTCCGAGAGACTCCAGACCTTTGGATTTCACTCTGTGCTATTAGAGCTAAGTTAATGGGTGGGCGAGGAAATGAGCGGCTGCCTAAGTGAATGGATGTGTAATTAAAGAATGGGCGATACAGTCAATGTAATTAGCTTGTTTATGTGCGGTACAATGGATATAGGCAGACGTTAGGGCCCTGCGGTGGCAGACAAGCGGCGAGAGAAGACTGAGAGCATGGGGGAGGAGGAAGGGTGGGTGAGAAATGACTGTGTGTGTGTGTGTGTGTGTGTGTGTGTGTGTGTGTGTGTGTGTGTGTGTGTGTGTGTGTGTGTGTGTGTGTGTGTGTGTGTGTGTGTGAGAGAGAGAGAGAGTGAGCAAACTCCTTATTCCGGCCTTTTCCGTCACATCAAGGCTCCAAATCAATCCTGCAAATTGGTTTGTTCCTCAACAAGGTTACCAAATGACGACGGGATGGGGGGGAATGAAGTGGAGAAGGAGAGGCAGAATATGAGATAGAGAGGGAATATGTGAGAGCGGTAATGAGAAGGAGATAGAGGGAGGAAGGTGGGGGATGTCCCGGACTGGTTTTGACATACTAATGCAGTGTGTGTGTGTGGGCAGGTGGGCTGGCTGGCTGGCTGGCTGGCTGGCTGGCGGGCGCTGAAGGCCAACAGTTAAACCATAGTGGGGTGAAGGATCCGGGTAATTGTTGTTTCTTACAGGTAAACCGAAATCGGCTGAGTTATGGCATCCCATCTCACAAACTGCTTGGCAAACAGGCGTGAGCACATGTTGGGATGTGTGTGTGTGTGCAGTTTGTTAATGCAGCCACAGCTGCTCCTGTAACCCTGTCACGATGAATTGTGGGACCCATTTCCTCCCATTCCCAGCTGAGTTCACTGGAATTGCAGAGTAAATATATAAATAATAGAACAAATTAAAAAAAAATTGGCAGACACACCAAATGTCTTCTTCTCCTCTGACCTGATGTGTGTGTGTCTGTCTTTCTCTGTGTGCGTGTGTCTTTTCAGGAACACTTCACGCCCGAGTGTAAGTTTAAGGAGAGTGTGTTTGAGAACTACTACGTCACCTACTCCTCCATCCTGTACAGACAGACCCAGTCGGGTCGGGCGTGGTACATCGGCATCAACCGAGATGGACAGGTCATGAAAGGGAACCGTGTCAAGAAGACAAAGGGAGCAGCGCACTTCCTGCCCAAACTCATTGAAGGTACTACAGATTAGTATACACTGTGCACGCTGTTCCAGAGTCAGGGACCAGTGAGTGTTCAGGGTTTTTGAGAGGTCTTAAAAGTCTTAAAAAGTCTAAAATTTCAAAATCAAAATGTTTAGGCTTTAACAAGTCTTACATTCGCTCAAGTGTTGTGTTCTAGGTCTTCAATCATTTTAAACAGGTCTTAATTTCCCTACGTCCATGCAACGCTACCTCTAATGCTTCCGCAGGGATTTTTAATGTTTGTTGTATTTTTATTCCGTGGTGTTGTAGTTCTTCTGCTAGTCCAAATGTAATTTGCTGTATTTTTATTTTGTGACTCTGCATTTCGTTGTACTTTTATGTTGTGATATAGGTCTTAAAGGTGCAGTAGGTAAGACTTATAAAACTAACTTTCTGTCATATTTGCTGAAACTGATGATCAGTCAAGTATTCAGTCATCATTGTGTTTTGAAGTAGCAAACAGAAATTGATTTAAGCATCAAAGTTCAATCTTGACATTGAAAATAGACATTGGAAATATAAGGCTGACAGAACAGTCCCATTTACCTCGTGAAGGAATAAAGTGAGTGGACCTGGAGCTGGAATTGTTATGTCAAAAGGTATTTGCCTTTTATATAATATTTTTGAATAGCCTGTGGGCAAATAATGCACATAACACAGGGCAATATGATGACATGACAAGATAAGATCACAAAAGAAAGACAAAATAAAATCATTAGGATCTCTTGAGTAATTTAAAGAACAGTTGACATACCGGTACATTTAGGAACTGCAATATACATGTGGGCAAATAACTTCAGGGTACTGAACATTGAGACAGATAAGACAGGGATATTCACATGTTCTTTATAAATTAGAATTACTTGTTGACTGCTAAAATTACATTTACATGTATTATATTGATCTGTACTGTAAGAAATAAGTAAAAAAGTAAACTAAACCTAAACTTTAGGTGACTACGTTATTGGTAAACGAGGTGTAAGTCTAAATGAACTATTTGTACCCTTCTCCCTCCCCAGTGGCCATGTACCGGGAGCCCTCTCTACACGACGTTGCCGAGCAGAGTCCGCCCAGGAAAACGCCCAAGACCTCCAGTGAGTCGCCCGTGCTCCAGAACGGCAAGAAGGACCCTAAATCCAAAACCAAAACAACGTCCTAGCGCTCAGAGACGCGGGTGGGGAGGAGGGGGTGAGGGGTGGGGGAGGGGGAGAGGTCACAGCGGACACCTGAACACGGTTGTTAAGGCTACCCTATACTAGCGACACTGACCCCCATGAGAACTATGCTTACCACAATGCAGTGGTGTAAAGTTGGAGAGAAAAAAAGGAGCAGATCCGGGAAGAGTGAAGCTGGCCAATGGGAAGCCCCTTTTTACACACACACACACACACACACACACACACACACACACACACACACACACACCAGCCCATCCACCTTTTTATTAGATTGTGATTATCAAAGCCTGGGATATAAAAGCAATAACTCCACGAAGAGGCGAACGGTCGCCTAGCAAAGTATAGCATGTCAGCGCAGTGTGTTTGACCTGCTGGAAAGGAAATCCCACACACACCCTCTTGCCATCTTCAGCGACATCCTTCCAGCTGACCAAATGTCCTAGCAAAAGTCTTCCTGGTTTTACCACCAACGGGTGCAACGGTCAACTCGGTCCCTCTGCAGCGCACACTTTACAAATGGGTTGGCTTTTCGTTTCCCCACAGGGCTCCATGCTAATGTTAGCCGCACACGAAGCCATGCTGAAGCGAGGCTGTCACAGAGACCCTTGCAGACTTTTTTTTCTGCAGCCATCTGCTCAGTCCACATCTTCTGTGTGTGTCAGCGACTTTGTGTGATGGCCTAGATACTTGTCAACCCTGTGTGTGTGTGTGTGTGTGTGTGTGTGTGTGTGTGTGTGTGTGTTTGTGTGTGTGTGTGTGTGTGTGTGTGTTCCCGTCTTCTTCGATCCACCTTTGGTGCGATTTGATTAGTTTGCGACATGGATTCAATTTTCCACTCGGCGGCACAAGAAAACCCCTCCCGTCCTCTCTGGCTCTGTTAATGGAGTCTGGGGCTGATCAGAATCTTTCGACCCTTAAACGAGGGGCCAAGAGCTCCCTCGACACAATGCATAACCGCACCCACACACACACTAATTATTACACTGACATTTACTGACACACGCGAAGGTGTGTGTACTGTGTGCACACACTTTGGCGTCCTGATATCCATGAGCAACGACCGCAGAAAAATGATCTCGCAACTCAACACACTTAACATAATGACACATACACACACACACATGCCGACGTGGTGGTGAGTGTGTGTGCAGGTTCTGGGAGATGGTGAGGAAATCATCAGTATGATGTGGTACTGATGGAGCCTGACGGTGTAGCTTGTGATTGCACTGCAATAGTTGTCCTTACTGTGGCTGGCCAAGCATTGCACAACCCCCCCCCCCCCTAAAAACTCACATTGTTTTTAATTAATAATTGCATTCCATGCTACCCCATCTCTGTCCCCATGCCATAAATAGTCTGTGTACTGTATGTACTTAGACAGTTAGCCTAGTGACATCACTTGAGTAATGTTGGGTTGGGATTGTCTACCAGAAAGACTGCGATGCAAACTGGAGGTGTGGAGTACAGCAACACAAAGGCCTAAAATTAAGCCTAAAACCTGGGCCATACCGGCATCTTGGAGAAACGACATGACCCAACTGGTACTGCCAGTCGGGCACCAAAAGCTGTTTTTTTTCTCAATTTAATTCACTAGTCCAGTGTCCGTTCAAAACATGCCTGATGTTTGAAACAGGCCGATTGCTCGGCCTGTTGTATTGCTTGCAGCTTTCTTAAGAACCGCTCATCGAGATTTTTACACTCGACACCGCGCTTCCTTGGGTGCAGAGCAACACACCTGCCATGACGTAGTTGCGTCACACACCCAGGTTGCGGCTAAACAAAACGTAGCTGAGGTATTCATTCACAATGTACAGTTTAATAATAAATAAATAAAATGAATAAATAAAATATGGCGAAGTACTATGATTATCATCTTTTTATTTTTTGGTTCCAGGCAATCCTTCTTTTCTCGGGCCAACATTAACCACAATGCAACTCGGCCACAGGTCGGTTTAGTTGGAGATTCTGCTGTGTTGTGCTAGTAGAGCAGAGATGAGGAGCGGGCTGCAGAGGTTTAGTACCCTCCCTTCTTTTCTGACTCCACACCCCCAGATTTCTTCCAATTTTAAAAATATTTTTTTAGCCCCAACTGCTGACACGGACTCATGTGACATCACTTGAGGCAATCATTAGCACAGCTCCTTCTGGAGCCACACAGAGACTTTATAGAACTGGTAGGCAGAGTAAGGAAATGTAAATGGACTGTATTTATGTAGCGCTTTTCTAGTCTTAACTACTCAAAGCGCTTTAACAGAGTACAGGAACCATTCACACACATTCAAACAATGGTTGCCGAGGCTGCCGTACAAGGTGGCACCTGCTCATCAGATAAACATTCACACTCCGATGGTGCAGCATCGGGAGCAATTCGGGGTTTGACCCATAGAAAGGACTAAAAGTCCGAATTTCTCAGCCTCTCGCTGCTTCAATTTTGACCATTCATGTTTTTAAGCCGTCTCTTGCAAGTCCCCTAACTTTACAGAAGTGCAATACTAAATCCCTGGAGTGGTCCTTTTAAGTCTTTATTTACACATGGATTAGTCAACTAAGCACCTCTTGTTTATGACACCATGCTTCACATGGTTCAATTCCTCTGATTTTTGTGTGTGTCCGTTTCTAAACGTGTTCAAATGAATCACCATAAATCTCTGCTGGAGACTTTGGTTATGATGCAAAGGAATTCAAGCCTACTTGTCATTTCACAAGTCTCATACTTTTCTGATTGGAAGGCCATAGCTCATGAACTGTTTTGTTAGGAGGAAGAATTTGAAACCAAAGTCATATATAAATAATAGAAATTGCTATCTGTAGTAAATTATAGGGATGGTGAACATAAAAGATAGATGTGTTATATTTACTTTGATCACATTTTCTTTAGTGTTTAATGTGGTAGACTCCCTTGGGAAAGAAATATTTCACAGTGCTCATTGGCGAGACCTTGTCTCGTGTGTTTCCATTTTGTTCTTTCCATTCAACACAAAAAGCAATCATTTTTCATATCGAACTTTCTCGGTACAATATGCCAGGCGGGGTAATTGTTTCTGCCTAATGTTTATGTATTGTGTGAAGCGAGAGGGTCCTATGTTTTCAGGAGGTAGAGGGGAGTTTAGATTGATGATCAGGGCTCGGGGAGAGGCACCATCCAAAGTAAAGTAAACCGAGATGGAGAGAGATTCTTAGAGGGGTGGGGGGGGCAATAATTTGTGGTGACGAGCGGAAGGAAAAAAAAAATGTGGACCACGTTCCCTGAACACACACACACACACACGTAATCATAATCCTCTGTTCCCCTGTAGCCTGTGGTTGTAAATAATAACTGATAACCTGTGCAGAATAGAGGCGAGCTGCTGAGCAAATTAATATGCTACCTGAGAGATGAAGCTAACTTTACATCTGTTGTCCTGGAGGAGAGAAAGAGCACAGATTAGTTTACGGACGGAGAATGAAAAGAGGTAGCTTGAGATGGGGGGGGAGGGGGGAGTGAGGATGGGTGACGGAGAAAGACAGATGATTTGACAAAGAAACAAAAGTAAAGAAAATGTGAGTTATTTCCATATTTATTTGTGACCCAAGCTACCGTTATAACCTCGCTTACACACTAAAGACCGTAAATAAACTGTTTAATAGACCCTCAGGTCCAACCAGTCACCCACCCTATCGATCGCTAAATCCAGAACACGTTTCAGTGTTATTCGCAAAAGTAATTACGCAAATGTTTAATTAAATCAGTCTCCGGCCCACTGGAATAGAATTAAGACTGCGTGGGATTAGATAGAGAGATACGGTTCGGTAAAAGGAAAAGGAGGAATCCAGCAAACCGACAAAGCCATGACTTCTGTTACGAACTACTACTGTATCTTTTAAGGGCTGGGAGATCTATGTTGCAATATTTTCTTACGTATGTGTCATGTTTTGTCGTTTTCAGACTTTAAATCAAAAAAGTAAAAAAGCTGTAAAGAAGAGTTTAAGGGCTAACATTTTAGTTTATCGATCTAGGTGGACTATGGAGATAATGGAAAAAAAAGTAGAGACTGCTGTAATTTAAAGTTCAGATAAGTGGTAACCATGCACACAAGCCTGCGTTACACACTGGAGGTGTGGAGTTCACATACGTGAGCATTTAAGAGGCATAGAGGTAGGGCTGGGCAATATATCTATTCTATCGATAGCGGTACATGAGGCTAGATATCGTCTTCAATTTTGTATATCGTAATATGACACAAGAGTAGGGTTAGGCATAGTTTTTATTTAAACAACTGTGATTAGAGGTCGACCGATATGGGTTTTTCTCTGGCCGATGCCGATCTTTAGAAATCCGGGTCAGCTGATGGCCGATAAAGGCTGCCGATTTATTTTGGCCGATACGTGCTTGTTTTCAAACCTCTATTTGAAAGATAAAATGTAACACTAATAAATAAATAAATACTTACTATACACCAAATTTCTGAATAAAAACATTTATTGAACACTTCACCAATCTGCACGTGTATACTTGAATTAAAAATGTGTAAATGTAAAAACACATGTTTATGTATAAATAACGTATACAAAATATATTAAATAAACAAAACCGGTAAGAAGAAAATATGTCAAACTTTTCAATGAAAAACAATAAGTTTTGTGCACTTGGCAGCATTTATCAAACTTCTGAGAACACAAATCTGCAAACTTTCATAAATAAAATAAATGAACAATGTTAACAGTAGTAGTGCTGCACACAGTAGCAACCAGCAGCATTTCTTTGTTTTAGGTCTGGCTGATTAATCGGTCGACCTCTAATTGTGATTCCAATCCCGGTTCTTCCTTTCGATCGTGGCTCTTGGAGTTGAAACGGGTCGCATGCTTATTTCACAGATAAGAGGAACATTTTATTTTTGATTCGATGGGGATTTATAGTTTTACCTGGCTTTTTCAGCCACACTTTAGAGCTCCGCTTTCTGTGCTCCATGGCTGCAACAGAACAAGTGCCTGGGCCACTACGGAAACCAACACTTGCCCATGTTACATTTGGAACCGATGATCGGATTCAAAACCAAATTTTCCAAACGATTCCAATAAAGAAACAATTCCATTGGAATCACAATTTTTGATGCCCAATCTTTTCCTGCTTTTAAAGGCTCCATTACAGTAAAGTGATGTAATTGTCTGAACTTAACCGACTGCTCTAGCTGTTCTATTATTTGCCTTTACCCACTTAATCATTATATCCACATTACTGATGATTATTTATCAAAACTTTCATTGTGTAAATATTTTGTGAAAGCGCCGATAGTCAACCCTACAATATTGCTGCAATATCGACATTGATGTATTTGGTCAAAAATATCGTGATATTTGATTGTTTTCCATAGTGCCCAGCTCTACATAAAGGGGCTAATGAAAAATGAGTTGCATTATGGGAAATGTAGGATCCCGCTTTTTATCGCAGCTTGACTTTTGCATGACAATAAAAGTCAGGATATCTCAGCCTCTGCTGTTTCAATTCCGACCATTCTTTTTTTTATATATATATGCCTCTGGTGAGTCCCCCAACATTATGGAAGTGCAAGACTAGGTTGCTTGAGAGGCCCTTTAACCTTTAAAATAAATGCCTAAATTAACTGTAAAGGTTCACACACAAAAATAACACACAAGGAGATATTTTAGATAAGATTTTATTCGTTTGAGATCTTTTTTAGGGCTACAACCATCCTATTTCCTGCCTCAAACTCTGCGTTAAAGTGACTTCAAAGCAACGAGAGCCGAGACTCTTTCAAACCGAGCCATCAGATCTTGGGACTGAGCGTCAGTCAACACTGACATCTAGTGAGTTGTGGATTCATATCTCAGATTGCTGAGATATTCATACTGTGTGTGGACTCGGTGATAAACATGCAATCTATTACAAATGGTCCATCAGCCACTTAATAATTGCATCAGTCATTAGTATGTGTTCATTTTGCCAGTGTAGAATATGCAGCTTGCTTAGCTTTTTAAGATGAGCCGTTTTATTTGAATACGCATCCTCATGCTATTCAACAAGATGACCTCTCTGTTTTATGTCAGTGGCCATGCTTTTCTGAACAGCCTGACAAATAGTCTCCTATTTTTTCATTCACATCTGTGATCTAATTACTGTAATTCTTTACAGAAGATGTAACAGATGTCGTTTGAAAATCAGATTTAGATGTTCAATGTTACCTGTTATTGGAGTTTTATTAATATATTTGGCGAAGGAGGTAAGGGTAAAGAATTTAAAAGAAGATGCGTGAAAATGTGTATCCCACTGTGTTTGCAAAAAAAAGTAGATTACAAAATCATTTGTTTTATGTGTGTGTTTTCTTGTTTAACTATATTCGTGGGATCCTAAAACCGGGAGTCCAGTATACTTGTGGGGTCCCGACAGCTTTGTGGGGCCAAAATGCTGGACCCCACAACTTTAAAGGGCTGTTTGAGGGTTAAGACTTGGTTTTAGGTTTAGGGTTAGAATTAGGTCATGGTTAGGGTGAGGGTAAGGGTTAAGGTTAGGCATTTAGTGGTGATGGTTAGGGTAAGGGGCTAGGGAATGCATTATGTAAATGACGGGTCCCCACAAAGATAGTACCGTGTGTGTGTGTTTTGCAGTGCACCCATTTGTCTGTAGTATAAGTCCTTTTGTGAAGAAGCCTGAAATCAGCTCCTCTGTTCCAGGCTGTCTGCTCTCCGGCCTTCGA